>QMFG01003655.1:0-12006 GCA_003314545.1 Ramaria sp. MG151
ATTGTGGGTCCGTTAATCTTTTTCTTCATTCACAATTTTCCTACCACCCTTGTTCTGTGTTTCCTATGGCCTTTAATTAGTATACATGTACCTTGGTGACTTCCTAACCATCACGGACTCATTCCCATTCGCTCTTTCTTCCGAATGGTTCAGTATATAAGCTAGCACATTCGCATGTACATTCCCTAGTTCAATTATCGTATGTCAACTTGATTTTCTACTCACACTTGCCAAACTCGCTCCCAACTCAACTTCACCAACAACTGTATATTTTTGAGTAAGCCCTTCAATTCAACTTTTATTAGTTAAATCCACTTCAAGGAATGTAAGACTATTGACTGTGATCGACATGAACTGCAAAGTTCATTCGATTCATGAGATAGAATCCTTTCGGAACCTCTATTTCTTCGGAACTATGCATTTCATTCGCAGATGTTCCGAAAGTCATTCGCTTTTACTGTAGGATTTCCATTTGCTTTGCAAAACCCACTCTATTACTATTAGGGATGTTTCCGAACACTTTTACTAATCCAACATTTATCCACAACATCAATTGCTATTATTTGAATTCTGACATCAGGGTCATTGTTAAGAACTGAATCGGAGCAGAGGCAGAGTTAGGTTCGGGGCTCAAAGTAGAGCCAACCGAGGTTCAGGGTCGGGGGGCCGAGGGGGGCCGAGGCTCAGCGAGTGGGTCGAGTGGGACTTGGCTTCAGCTTATGTGCTGTGCCAGCTCAGAGTCCTGTCCCATATTTTGGATGAGGCCCGAGGTCACCCAAAGTTCGGGCATGACCTTAGCAAAGGGAGCAAAGGAGCATAAGGATTAAACAAGATGTATTGGGGTATCTTAGTCAATATCAGAACTGATTCCATGTACATGAACGAGTAGCTTATATACGGAAGGGTTCAGGGGTCGGAGACCAGATGACCGAGGTCAGGGTCGTAAGCTACGCAAAAGAGATCAAACAGATAGGGACGGATGTGAAACATGTTTGAGGTGAACAGGGGTTCGGGCCCGAAGGGCCGGGGGTTTGGTTCAGTGGCGTGGGTTCTGACATTCATTGTTTGAGGAAGTGAAACAACGGTTCGTCTATCCGAAAAGACACATGATTTGGAAACAGGTTTCAGGATTTATTTCTAGTTTGTTAAATCTTTTTCTTATTCACAATTTTCATCCAACCCTTGTTCTCTATTTCCTATGGTCGTTAATTAGCATACATGTACCTTAGCTACTTTCCGATCCCCACAGACTTCTGTCAGAACCCAAATATCAGTGATAAAAGATACAGATAAATGTTGGGTTAGTGAATCTGTTCGGAAACATTCCTAATGATGATAGAATGGTTTTGGAAAGTGAATAGAAATCCTACAGTAAAAGCGAATGGCTTTCGGAGCATCTGCAAATGAAGTGCATAGTTCCGGAGAGATAGAGGTTCTGAAAGGATTCTATCTCCTAGATCGAATGAACTTGGCAGTCCATGTCGATCACAGCCAATGATCTTACATTCCTTGAAGTGGTTTTAACTAATCAAAATGGAATTGGAGTGCTTACTTAAAAAATATAAAGTTGTTGCGTGAGGTGAGTTGAGGACGAGTTGGCAAATGTGGATGAAAGAATCAAGTTGACATACAATAATTGAACTAGGGAACATACATGCGGATGGTTTTAGCTATATACCGAAGGATTCGGAAGAGAGAGCGAATGGGAATGAGTCCGTGAGGATCGGAGAGTAACCAAGGTACAAGTATACTAATTAAAGGCCATAGAAAACAATGAACAATGATGGAAGAAAAATTGTGAATGAAGAAAAGGATACTAGAGTATTACCAACTCCTGAAACATGTTTCCGAATCGCATGGCTCTTTGGGTACGGATAGCCATGCCCAAATCTTTCGGAGAGTCATTATGAGAGTCTAGAATGTTCATATCATCAAGTCTGATGATATGGCATGTCATCGCAAGCTTTGAGTGAATATGAATAACTCAATCAATAATTTTATGGTGAAAGATGGGGATAGTGATGGGGATAGTCAGGGTGGTTCTTTTTCTAAAAAAAGAATATGATTGGACCTGACCAATGATTGTTTCACAAGGATTGTTTCACTATATGGAGTGGTTGATTCAAATTGATAGATAAAAGGGTTGTTGGATCAAATTGATGGGAATGTGGGTATGTTGCTTCAGACTTCGGACGAAATGCTTCAGAAGGAATTTGTTTGGAACGAGGACGATGTGAATGTAATGCCCAAATTGTGATCGTGACAACTTCTCCCCATTCACTCTTGCCTCCGAACCCTCCAGTATATAAGTAGCACATTCACATGTATGTTCCCCAGTTCAATTATTGCACATCTACTTGATTGATCTACTCTAACTTGACAACTTGCTGTGAACTATCTTGAACAACAACTTCACTTCGAAGTA
Source organism: Ramaria sp. MG151 (assembly GCA_003314545.1). Classification (NCBI taxonomy): domain Eukaryota; kingdom Fungi; phylum Basidiomycota; class Agaricomycetes; order Gomphales; family Gomphaceae; genus Ramaria; species Ramaria sp. MG151. Next base: position 2,426 of record QMFG01003655.1, read on the forward strand.
AGTACTAAAGACTTATCTATTTTGGTTTAAAATATACTTCAAAAGAATGTAAAACCATTGGCTGTGATTGACATGAACTGCAAAGTTCATTCGATCCACGAGAGAGAGAGTCCTTTTGGAATACCTCTCTCTTTGGAACTGTGCACTTCTTCGCAAACATTCCGAAAGCCATTCGCTTTTACTGTAGGATTTCTATTCACTTTCAAATATCATTCTAATATCATTGAAACATTTTCAAACATTATTACTAACACTATATTCACTTATAACATTCATCTTTGATAATTGAATTCTGACAATAATCTGAAGCCAAGTCCCATTTGATTCATTCGCCAAGCTTCAGTCGACTCTATCTTGAGTCCCAACCCCATCTCTGCCTCCGTTCTGACCTAGTTCTTAACAGCCAAACCCCAGCTCCAGAATACAAGGTAGGCGACCGAGTGTTTCTGGATGCTTCGGACATTCAGATGACCTGACCTTCCCCAAAGCTCATGCATCGCTACCTCAGGCCCTATGTTATCCAACAGAAGGTTGGACGTAACGCATATCATCTTCAACTACCACGGTCAATGGCTCAATGATACACCCAGTGTTCAATGTAGTCAAGCTTCTCCCAGCACCCTAAGACCCCATTCCTGGTTGGAAGTCCAAGCCACCACCCCCACCCAAGATTGTGGATGGGGCTGAGCACTACGTAGTTGAACAGATCCTGGACAGTCGGTTCCACAGAGGTCAACTACAGTTCCTGATCAAATGGGAAGGATATGGGTACGAAGAGAACACTTGGGTTTCGGAAGCAGATGTGTCAGCCCCAGACAAAATTCAGGAGTTCTATCAAACACACTCTGGAGCACCTCGGAGGGTTCACTCGACAGCCTTTGACACGATTATGGCTCATGCTTCGAGGACGCAGCACTCTCAGAGGGGACTGATGTCAGGGGACAACCTGCTTTCACCAAATCCTTCACCTCTAAGACCTTCACACATGTGAAGCACAAGTCCAAAGCACAAGAACCTTGGTCCGAAGTCTTGGGTCCTTGACCCGAAGCCTCCAATTACAAGTCCAAAGTCTCGGGCCTCTGGTCCAAAACCTCAGACCACCCAAGACCTCAACCAACCTCAGGGTATGACCTGAACATCCAACCTGAACACTCGGCCCGACATCCGGCCTTCATCAGGGATGAAGCACCTTATGGGGATAGAAGTTGGGCAGGGTTGACAGCACATAGGAATGCCCCTGGTTGGGCGTTAAGTAGTCATATATAGTTTTTCACTAGTAGTGGGGATCCCTAGACCTTTCTCTTTGGATTTCCCCTCTACTAGGTGAGAGTTCCCTTTATTGTATTTCCTTGCATCTATATACCTTTGGATTTCCCCTCTACTAGGCATCTGTTAGCGCTAGGAGGGTTGCCCTTACAGGATGAGTCACTGTGTCATCCAAGAGGGATTGATGAATCAGAGACAACACAGGCTCTGAAGGCTGTTCATGAACCTTTTCATGAATGGTTGATGAGTGAGGTGGAAAATGCAATCCTGTTGGATTCTATGATGAAGAGTAAGTCAAATTGACAGGGGAGGGTATTCTGGGTATGGTCCCTTGAATTCTGCTACATATTCCTCTTGCTCTGCATGATAGTGTATCATTTTATCTCCAAGAAATATGAATGGTTCTGAAGAGTCATTGATGTATACTGGCTCTCCAATGGCATAAGTATCATGATGATTGAGATTAGAGAGCTTGCAATTGAGATGAGTAGGATTAGGATATGTTGGTGTGATTGGGAAATTGCATTCAGCTCATCCTTCAACATTTTGCAATTCAATAGAAAACTGGGTGTGGGTTAATGGAGAAATCATCAATGATAATATAATGATTGATTGAGTGATTAAATAATGAGTGATGAAAAAAGATGGCAGTGTTGGTGTGGAGGTAATGTGAGACAATGGCTAAGGTTGAAGAGAACAGTGCTGGCAGAGTTGAAATGAAAATAGATATAGCTTGTCAGTGTGTCTCCCATTCTGCATAGTTCCCATTGGTAAGTGCAGAGAACATCAGATCGCAGTCTTCAGACATCATAGGGGTAATTCAGATTAAGTATGATTTTGCAGTTTTAAAGAAGGCGAATAAGAGGACCAATCCAGTACACTTGGGTCATTCAATACAGGTGTAGTTGAATTGTGTTGAATTTTCCCTTGAACAAACCAATTTATAATTGGGAACTCATTATAATTTGCTGAGGATTCAACTCTTAATAATCCCAATGTTTTAGCAACTTGAGCTGTCACTAGGAACCAGCACCTTTATGTAATAACTACAAATTGAGACATATATTCCATAATACAGAAATCTGATGATATTGCCAGTTTTTGACCATGTAATTTTATACAGATATATCACAAATCTAATATTTTACATGGCTTCCTTTATTTTGCCTAATAACCTCCACCCTTTCCCATAACTCCCATACACCCTGAGGAGAATCAGGATACCCATTAAACTGTCTTTGAGATGCTCCCAGAGACCTCTATTGGGTTAAGATCAGGAGATTGAGCAGGCCGATTCATAGTCTACTCTTGACCAATAAAGGAGTATGTCTACCCTCCTCCCTGCTATATTTTCTTTTGGTCAAGGCAGAATTTCAGCTACCTAGGTTAATTTGTATCAGTCCTGTCTTGAGGACTATGTTTGTGATTGAGAACCGCCAAAACCGCCCATACATCTACCAGCAGATATAGTCAGTCTCTTATGTCAAACCCCATAAAACACCTTACATTCCATGATCACAAACTGCCCCCCAAACAAACCCTATCCAACACTGGCTTAAAGCATGCGCATCTTTTCCGCATATTGATCCAGATCTGTTCATCGGTCAGCAACACAGACGCTGCTCACGACGTCCTCCATGGAGTAGTTATGGTACACTTAAAGGAATGACCTTGTCGCTCGCAGCTTGACACACGTCAGATTTAAAATACAGAAACGCACTAATAAGAAACATTTGAGAGCCCCCATATTGACGGTCTCAGATACGAGCGGATGGAGCCTTAATTTCTTTCATGATAGCATCTAGGTATGGCAAAAAATTGTTGAGCAGCTCGAAGGTGGGATTGGTGGTGAAGTGGAAAAGTTCCGCCCGTAATATACTGGTGGACTGAGGAAAGTCCACAGTCCCAGTCGTCCCGGCGTCGCCCATGTCAAAATTCAAACTTGTCCCCAAACATTGTCGAATCACCGGCATCCTCGACCCACACCTTGAGAATGTCTTAGATACTCCCCTCTCAGCCGCCATCCTTCCGATGCCAGTCCATTGTAAGTGCACCATCGTGTCCTCTGCAATTAGTTTCGCGATAGGTATAGCGAAGCCTGAGCCTAAATTCAATGTGCATTCCTTGGAATCAGCTGCTTCCCTCGGCATCGATGCGGAGTTAAACAGAAATCCCCGCTCAAGCTCCAAGTTAAGGCATCACTTTGAATTGACATTGCACACCGTACCATAAATAGATATTAAACAATTGAGCGTATCCAGCACTCGACATCATTAAGAGAGCTTGAACCACAAAATAAGAGCAATCAGGATGACAAGAACCGCGATGATGGCAATAGTAATGTAGCGCTGCGTATACATCCTATTCAGGACCATCAGCGCTCCAGGGAGAAAGAAAACCAAAACTTATACACGAAAAGGTAGGGCCTCACCTCCTGACCATCTTTTTCAGTGTCCCACTCGCCCTGTCAATGCTCGTATCTGCACGACCGAGGGTATCTCTAGCATGCTCAATCTGTTCACGCTGCCCACGGAGGTTCCGCAGTATGTCCGCGCCGACGTCTTCAGTCTCCAGCGCGATGCGGTGCGAATCTTCGAGCCTCCGCGTCGAGTCTTCGAGTATCGCCGTGCCAGCTAACAGGCCAGTGCGATCGGATGCTGAGGCAGCATATGGATCGTCCGAGGGCGAGGCTGAGGAGGAAAGAAGGTCCGACCGTGCCGCGGTGGCGTGAAGCTCTTTCTATTGAACACAGTGAGCTTCACGGAGTATGGAGGATTATAATGCAGAACGAACAGTCGTTTTCTTGTAACGAGTTAGTTCTGCTTTGCTGTTCTTTACTCGAGACTGATAGCGGGACTTAATGGACTGGGGCATCCCCTGTATCTCAATCTCCATTTGAGAAACCTAGCGTCGCCAGTCAGCCCGTCAATCCACAAGTATAGGTCATTTACTGACCATTTCATCCGCCTCATCAAGCTCCATCTCCACCCTTCTCAACGTCGCCCTACGCTGCTCTAAAAGAAAATAACGTCATTGACCGTCGTACAAGCACCCAAACCGAAGCTAAGCGCACCTCCACGTTGCTCCCTGGCTTCTCCTTCAAGCTTATCCCTCACACCATTGATAAGAGTCAGAAAATCACTCTCGTACGACTCAAAAAGGGTAGTTGGCTCGTTGTCCATGGCCGTAGTTCGTCGCAAACAAGCGTTGGCAGCTTGGCTGCGCGTGCCAACTGATATTAGCTCACGTAAGCGCCGTGACCATTCCCCAAGCCACTAGTTACTTAGTTACTTGTACTCTGCGAGAGTTGCGATGTCACTTGAGCTTCGCTTGCAGGCTTCTACCTCAGAGTATCAAAAACTCGAAGCTGATATTTCGAATGCCGTAGAAGCGCGCCAGAAGCTAGATGCCCAGCTTACCGAAAATGAACAAGTCAAAAAGGCTTGTGTTTTATTTTAAGCAATATCGCCATAGCTTTATTCTTAACCGGGCTCTCATCGTGTCAGGAATTTGCGCAACTGCAGCCCGCGAACACGGTTTATAAACTAATTGGACCCGTCCTGGTGAAGCAGGATCAAGGAGAAGCGAAAGCCAACGTCGAGACCCGGTTGGAATACATTCGAGGAGAAATGTAAATTTCCAATCAAGGAGTTTAAAATCAACAGATGATAACATGTATCTACTTTTCCAGCAAGCGAGTGGAAGCTCAGTTGAAAGACCTAGGCTCCAAAGCAGAGAAGAAGAAAGCTGAGGTGAATATTTGCTTAATCATATATACTATTGTTAATAACGCACATCGATAGATCGTGGAACTACAGACTGCCTATAAACAACAGCGGGAGGAACAGTCAGCTCCGCCAGCCGCCGTTACCGCTTGATCATCGATCTTCCTCTGCCAGTATTCATGCGCTTACTGTATTATCTTGATCTACTCGTTAGCCACCGTGTTATTTGCAATTGCTCAGAACGATCTCCAGACAATACCTTTATTCAATCAACTGTGAAAGGTTGCCCTTGATGCCCAGCAACCCTTGTTCAGTCTGTTGTTTATGGAATTAGCGTCTCCTAGTGTGATGGCTCTCACGTTACATGCACAAGCAATGTGAATACCACGTGGAAACTCTACTGTCCTGACGTGACTTTCAAGTTGTTGGTGGCGAGAGTAGTCTAATAGCTTTCAGCTGGGACGAACGACGCGTCTTTCATTCTCCCTTCCACATCCAACTTGAGAGACCTGTTGGTCCAGCAAAGCTTTTCCTCCATGTCCATTGTTGAGCTCCCGCCACCCACAGACCCAGCAGAGATCGCACATTTACGCAGCCAGGTGCGTTTCAAATACCGAGTAAGTCCCATCGATCCATGACATGAAAGATAGTGATAGGGCTAAAATGCGATATTTTCATCTCACAGACAGGCGAGCTCTTGATGGCTGTGGATGAAAAGAACCCGGGGAGGTGGGAGCTCGTCAAGGTGTATCGGACCCTCTTTTGTTGGCTGCTGGTGAGCACTCTTCGTTACTAATCTAGCTTACGCCACACTATGTGGATTGACTCACATGCTATGACCTATCCCTCCACGTAGGACGAATATGCAGCAGTGTATATTGTTTCGTACGGAAATGGGCGAACGAAGTTATGTGCCCAAGAAGACCTTCGCTCGCTGGACAGCTTACTGCGGGCGAATACACAAACATCAATGTCGGCGTATTATCCCAATTCAAAAGGCATGAAAGACAGAAATTGAATCAGAAACTTGACTTTGATGATGGTATGTAATATTCCTTGTTGGCTGCGAGAAACCATCAGTATAAGCTGAGCAATCGCGAAAGTCAGGAACAGTGGCTGAGCCGCTTACTTTGAGAAGTTACATGAAAGAGGAGCGCACTCTTTTTCGCATTCCGGAAATGTTTTCCTCGATACATTCAAGACATTCATCTAGCACACAAATGGTGCAGCAGGTAAAGATGTTGATACATACTGGCTTTTATTGCTCTATCTGGTTCGGGATGGTATTCATGAAGTTAAGGACTGGCTCTCACTACTCGAAGCCTTTGCCTCACTCCCCTGTGCAACTTTGGAGGGCTTGTTTCTCATCATATGATCTAACACGTCCACAATGCTAACTTGCCTCGACTAGCCGTCCGATGATCGCGATTCTCTTCCGTCATTACTGAGTCTCCGCAGCATGGGCCTGCTCCCATTCCGTTTCGGGGCTCTTAATGATTTTCTCCAGTCGGAATCGTTTGCGCGCAGAAATGGGAGGGCAGTTCCGAATGAGCACCGTGTCACCCATCTTCAGCACTAAGGCAAACAAAATTAGCACATAGTACATTCAGCAGTGACAAATGAGAACAGACACTTTTCTTCATCATGCGTAAGGTATTTTTTGCTTCTTTCTATTCGCTGAGAGTAGAAGTAAAAAGGAGGGTCAGCAGCGAATGTTTGGGAATGCCAGGATGAGTAAGCTGACCTTGTGTGTTTTACGATGAACCATCCATCGGCTCACGGTGACTGTCGCTGTCTTCTGCATGAAGCCGACTTTCGTAACGACACCAGTCAACGCCATGGGCGGCATGGTCACGTCTCGGAGAGTGTGGGATTCGATTTCAAACTCCGTATGTTTGAGATCAAGATAACGTAACCGACCAGTAAATAATGCGATGGGAGATATGACATCACACAACAGTGATGTCGGTGACATGGCGTCCGTCCACTTTTCTCCACCGACACCTTGTTGTTGGAACGATTTAATCACTCCACATTTCATAAATTGTATGTTTAGTCGCCTGGTTCAATCCCACCTCAAGTGTTTCACCAATAACATGATTGACAAGTCTCATTTAGACACTTTGGAAGACTTGGAATATTCAGAGATAGCAGTCATAGAACATGTTGAAATCCTTTCCTGGGTTTATTTGTGTTATTATATATCTAAAAAAACTGTTTCAATGCTGTGATCATCTCCATCACTTTCCCAAGAAACTCAATGGCTGAACCAGCTCTATTCTACACAGGTTTACAATGACAGGCAATACTTATCAGACTCTATGGTACATTCATCACAGACATGCAGGCTTTCTCCTTCAAAGGAAAAAAGTATATCTCCACTGTCTGAGGTTCCATTTGGTTCAGAGACTCAACCTCAATACTCTCACATTTATTTCTAGTTTGCTAGCCTCCTGTTATATTCTCAGTCTTGTTCCTTACTATGCATCTTCACCTCTATTGCCTTTGTTAGCATACATGTACCTTATCTATGTCATGATCATGATTTGTGTCCTACTCACCTTCCGATCCATCCAAACAACCTTCTTCCGAATTGACTCTTCGAAATCCGAACCATCAACAATCTCATCGCACATGAACCATTCAACATCCCATCACCCTTAACACCATAATTCGTCCTGATAACATCACAAGGACCCAACCGATAGATCAGGTCCTGTTATTAGCCTTTCCTCAGAAAAGAAGCATCTACACTATCCCCATCACTATCCCCATCTATTCCTAGGAACTCAATATCAGGGTCGGTTCTATGCTTCTGAAAGCTTATGGTGACAGGATATACGATTCAATATGTTGACGTGTTCATCTCCGACATCCAGGGTCGTTGTTTGAAGAAGTAACACAAGGGTTCCTTTATCCGAAAAGACACACGATTTGGAAACACGTTTCAGGATTTATTTCTAGTTCGTTAAATCTTTTTCTTATTCACAATTTTCCTTCAACCCTTGTTCTTTATTTCCTATGGCATTTAATTAGCATACATGGACCTTAGCTACTTTCCGATCCCCACGGACTCCTGCCCATTCTCTCTTGCCTCCGAACCATCTAGTATATAAGTAGCACATTCACATGTATGATCCCCAGTTCAATTATTGCATGTCTACTTGATTGATCTACTCTAACTTGACAACTCGCTGTGAACTATCTTGAACAACAATTTCACTCCGAAGTAAGTACTATGAAACTTATCTATTTTGGTTCAAATACACTTCGAAAGAATGTAAAACCATTGGCTGTGATCGACATGAACTGCGAAGTTTATTCGATCCACGAGAGAGCATCCTTTCGGAATGCCTCTCTCTTTGGAACTGTGCACTTCTTTGCAAACATTCCGAAAGCCATTCGCTTTTACTGTAGGATTTCTATTTGCTTTCAAATATCATTCTAATATCATTGAAACATTTTTGAACATTATTACTAACATTATATTCACTTATAACATTCATCTTTGATAATTGGATTCTGACAATCTACTTGTTCAACCCTCAGACTCATTCTCATTCACTCCCAAATCACTCAGTATACTGTATAATGGACACTTGCATGTATGTTCTCTAGTCCAATTATTACACATCTACCAGTTAACTATCCGCCAAATGTGATATCTTGTCATGACCTTTGTCAAACCTCTGAACTCACAAATATCAAAATGAGTACATGCTTATCACTATTGAATATTTAATCAAACATTTATCCCTGATTGGGATTCACTGTGACTGACATGTGCTTCAAAAGCCATTTGGGTCATATTTCCTTTGGAAAGATTGTCTCTTCAGAAGAATGTATCTATATATATTCCAAAAGCCATTTACTTCTACTGTGGGATTACACTTTGTTAACTAAGTAAACTTCTGTAGTCATTGGTCACATTACTTGTATTCTACTAACCCTAACGTTATTGTTATTCCCCACTTATATCACTTGAAACTGAATTCTGACACTAGGTCTGATTATATCCTTTTTTTTTGGGATAAAGACACTCTGATCATCTCCATCACTTTCCCAATCTTTTCCATGGCACTCAATGGCTGAGCTGTGTCTGCTCAACACAAGGTCTACAATAACAAGCAATATTATCAGACTCTATGCTCTATTCATCATAGATATGTTGCTCACTATTCTGAAGGAACAAAGGGATATCTTCATCAGCCAAGGCACATTTGGTTCAGAATCACAATTACTTTAAGCCTATATGTATCTCTAGTTTGCTGACCCCATTCTGTTAATATTCCATTTTTCATTCTCTTGCATCTCCCTCTCATCACACCCCCACTCCTTTCACTAGGTGTCAGTACGCCTCCCCCATCAGAGCTTCCCTGCTCGACCCACCTTGATCATCTACTTATTCATGTGCTTCTCCGCATCTTAATCCACCTAACACGACCTCCCTTCCACTGCTGGTCCCTTTCACTCATGCACTATATATACTGGGTGAAAAAAGTCACCAAAGGCACAAGTGCCGGTGATGTGTTCACCTTGGGTTTGATACCTAAAGCCTGCACGCAACGGTCCTTTCCTCAGACGGTATCT
>QMFG01003656.1:0-34293 GCA_003314545.1 Ramaria sp. MG151
TGGTTCGTCTTAATTTATGTTCACCTTACCAAAGCATCAAAGCCTGTCAACTAACTCCAACCAAGATTTGACGGATAGGGTGAAACTGATTGGGTATTAGAGACCTAAGCTGGACACGGCATGTTGTACTGTACATTGCCTCAGTCTGTAACTGTCATTGCACCCACTGTTCTCCCAGCGCCACTCACAGCACTGCCTGCCTCCAGTTCTTATATTCCTCCAGTTGTGACCACCACAGAGTCAAATTTTCAACCCTTTCCACCACGGTACACTATACAGAATAGATATTGCATTATTTATGATTGTCTGTCTCTAATTTTGGCATATGATATCATTACACCTTATCCACAATTCTTTCCATCCGGGGAGAACGGTTCGTAGGCAGGCATTGAAAGTATCGTGGAGCGATTCCAAATTATTATTCTAATTGTGAGCGTATTGCTGCAGCATCGATCCCAGCCTATCGAGAGGGGTAAAGTTCACCGCAATTATAGGGAATCGCGCGTAAAGCACCATGACTACAGTTTGTGAGTTCATCTTTCTTTTCGATGAACAATAAAGATGAAGCACGAGATTGATCTAACACAAGCGAATACGTAAAATTCAACTTTCTGGATCGGAGAACGAAAAGGGTGGCATATGGGGGTGACGTAAGCCACCCATGCAATTTTCCTTCAAACCACAACTCCCATCCACTCCCATCAAATCCTCCACATCGCAACTGCCGCAGACCTCACAGCCTCGCTCTTACTAGATACACGCTGGCTATAACGCTCGCAACCCAACCTCAAACACTGCGCCTACTCTTTTCTCTGCGCATCACCCCTCCCAACGACAACTCGCACTCACTTTCCTCGCTCCACTTCATTCCAAGCCCCGAATCCTCCTGCTGTCCGGAGCGACCTCGCATCCCCTTGACTCTATGAACAGCGTCCATTGACGTTTGCCGTGGATTCCTCTAGGTCTCCATCTCTAGTGTCTCTGAGCCTTCATCCCAGGAAAGGACGTGGGGTCTGGGGGAGTTTGCGGCTGGTAGAGCAGAGTGGTCACACTGGACAGCAGTAACGAGGATTAGTCCATCTGCGCTTGACTGTGATCCTAGGCTATAGTTCTTCTTTATATGTCTGTCTCTTCTAGCTAGGTTGAAAAGTTCCGAGCTCGAGTTCTCGATGCAAGTAAGTCGTTTTCCTCGTTTCTAAGCAGAACTGTCTGCTGAGAGTATAAATGTCCAGGGGTTAGAATTCGAGGGTAATTGTGGTACGTCCCTTGCCTCGCTTTGAAGCCGACCCATTGCTAAATATATATAATGTCTAGACAGTGGCGGGTGTGCGGGTGACCAAACACTTGTAAGCTTTTGTTATTTCAAACATACATCTTCCGTCGACGTTGGGTCTGTCGATGTCGAGATGCATGCGATATTTGGGATTTGGGGATTATTAGGAACTTGGGGGCATGGATGGCTCAGTCTTCTGAGACCGTACGAGTTCTAGGATGATGCCAGACTTGGGGCACCTTCTACAGCATATTCCACACCCTCTGGGCAATGCTTGTGTTGGGTTGTGAAATGCATGGTGATATCCCTAGCTGCCACCATCACTCACTATATCTTCTGCAGGAATGTGACCGAGGTACTCATTGCCACTTACATACCCCGGATCCACTCTCCACGAGAGTGTCCCAGCTTGAGCTTGCAACGAGTGGTGAATGTTGTCAACAACCACAAAGTCACCAGCTTCTGTCACGTAACCAATGTCTCCCAATCCCATCGGGCTGGTGGGACAGACAAAGAACCGACTCGGAGCTAGCCAGCCTTTCTCGAAGAATGCAGACCCAAGCATCGAAAGGCTGAGATCTTCATAGCGACATTGGAGAATATCCAGGAGGTCGTCAGAGTTCGGCAGTTGCGGTAACGACTGATACAAACTATATGCTATCGACAACGCTGGGTTGCGACTGTAGAATATGCCCCTGTCATGAACAGTCAGCACCAATGTAGTGATCATGATAACATGTACTAACATCGGAAGTGATGCCCACATACTATTATAAACATCGGGCTAACATGTCGCGTTACCATGACTGGGGTCAACTCAACACCGCACAACTCACCTCGTCGTCCTCTTCACATGATAGTTCGCCCACATATATCAGCTTCCACTGATGTCTATCGCAGCCGGGTTGAACACTAACATAAAGACCTTGGGCCTTGAGTATGTCAGCTAGGAGTAGATTGAACAACAGTGGTCCACTACCAGAATCCGAGGATGGGAAGGAAAGCAGCCTGCTCCTAACTGCTGGAATTCAGTCAAGGCCTAATAATTGATCATTAAATAGTCAAATGAGAACCCAAGAACATAGCATACACTGAGAGATGCTTGCTGATCTAACATCCATTAGTTCCATGCAACCTCATGTTTGTTTGCAGTGACAAACCATATTAAATATACCATAAATTGCCTCTACTGGATTTGAAGACAGTGTCCGTTTGAGCCAGCTTCCTAAATTCTCAATATGATCACCAGGCAGGTGATACACCTGGAACGGGATGCTGGCAGCAACTCTGCTCTCTCCAACAAGCTGCAATAAGTAAGGGCTCCTGTGAATCCACAAAAGTCAACTGCTGGAATCCTTGCACCCAGCCATGGCTCACCAAATGTGTGGCTGATAATTGAGGTTTTTCAGAAACTAAGGAATTGTGAAAACCAGCTTAAGATCTCGAAAAGGCCTCTTACAAGATCCACCTTTCCGAGAGATCCATCATACTTCTTCACCAACACTATTTTATTGTCATAACGCTTCACTCTCTGCAGCTCAACTTTGACAGAACAGGCAGGTCGAGAACGTAGGGAGACTCGATATTCACCGATTGTCTTCAAAAGGACAATGTCATCCCATGTGTAAGTATGTATCTAGATGTGAAGATGCATCAGCGTGCGGGGAATTTCTGGAATTATTATTAATACGTGCATCAGGGTCGTCCCACCCTGCAGACGTTGTAGGGATCCTGTTGCGAATGAGATCCTCGATGCGCAGGACCCCATTGTATGTTGCTTGTCCAACAATCTCCTGTGAATTGACCGCTCTTGTGATATTTTGGAGCTGTGAAGCCATGTCAATTGAACTGGAAGAGGAATAGGAAGCTTAACGACTGGGCTTACTGCCATTGAATTATCCACACCTAGCAGAAGCTACATTCTCGGAATGAGCAGAACTCGGTGTTTACTCCACTTATCAGCTTACCAAAATGAACCTTTTCGTGTCTGACAATCACTTCTCTAGCATCGTGATATCAAAATCACAATCTCCAGTGTTGAAAAATGCTTTCACCGTCGACGAAGATGCCATTCTTGTCACGACTCTGAGAACATCTTCTAATATTCTACCGTTCCAGCAGGATGCATAAATCTCCAACACGAAATGTCTTGAAAGAAGAAACATACACTTCAAACTCATCCAGTTTTGTCTTGAGTGCAGTTGGTGCAGAGTCCCACTTTCCATCCATATTTTCCGCAATGGTGACCAGAGAGTTTGCAATGAAGTGGCCCAAGTATTGCAACCTTGCTGTGTTCCTTTTGGAGATCTTGAAATGCAAACAAAGTTGGAAGAAGACATGAACGTGCCGAGGTAACGTACTTGAACAGTCTGTATAATCAGCATCGCCAGCTTGAAAGTGGCACTGAGCCCTGGAACGAGGACGATTGTTCCTGATAAGCGGAGTAGATCGGTTGAGATGTCCATTTCATGTAGTGTATGGTGGCGGAAAGGGCTGAAAGGTTGAATCTGTGGCGCTCACAACTGGAGGAGTATAAGAGGCCAAGGAAGGCTGTGCAGAGAGCGTGCCCAACCCATTTCCAAATCAGGGGACGACGCAATGAACCTCGCTGCTACTCTACCGACCTTCCAACTCTAGCGTGCGCTCTATCTCACCTGTACTCGCACTCCAGATTGGAAACATTTTCATCTATGCATGTTCCATCAGGCGACAATTCAAAGGTCATCACACAGCTTGAACAACCGCCCAGCATGCGCTCCGAGCTCATCTCACCTTAGGCTGTACAGATCTGAACAAGGCTATCCCACTTCATTTGAATTTGATAAGTTGTCATGCCATGGCTGTCTGTGATCATCCTTCAGCACTCTAGTCCTTAAGATTCACCTCCAACAGTTCGCTATCATAGCAGATGATAGTGGGCATTAAAGAGCCCCATAGGGAAAAAGCTTCATTATCCAGTTTCTGTACATCAAGGACAAAAATACAATCAGTGTAAAGCAACCATGAATATCCTTCAACATTGGCACCCCAAAGGTTCTAAGGGTAACGCCTGGCTGGTTGGCAGGAGACATGCGGGTCAGTCATGTCCTCTGCCAAATCGGGGCGGAATGTCAGCCTTGGAGGTTCAGCACTGTACAATAAGGATTGATGGTACTCACTTGACTAGCTAGAAGACCCCGCCGATGCCGATGGAAGACGTGTTGAACAGATAAACTCACACAATCCATCCCCCTCGCACCCAATCCACTCTCCCTGTCTAGACTGTCAGCGATGATTCTGGCTGGAAATGGAAGAATATGACCCACAGACGTCGACGCTGAGACCAGGCAAAGTCGAGGCTGAAACATGACATAGCAGAAGGTTTGTCAGTGTCACTCGGGAGGGTGTAAAGGAAGGAGACTGGCCTTCAACCGTTCCAGAAACGTGCACATAAGGAGTGTGATTGAGTTCTCAGTAGTGGCTAGGGATATCACCATGCATTTCATGACCCAACATGAGCATTTCCCAGAAGGTGTGGAATATGCTGTAGAAGGTGCCCCCAAGTCTGGCATCATCCTAGAACTCATACGGTCTCAGAAGACTGAGCCGTCCATGCCCCCAAGTTCCTAATAATCCCCAAATCCCAAATATCGCATGCATCTCGACATCGACAGACCCAACGTCAACGGAAGATGTATGTTTGAAATAACAAAAGCTTACAAGTGTTTGGTCACCCGCACACCCACCACTGTCTAGACATTATATATATTTAGCAATGGGTCAGCTTCAAAGCGAGGCAAGGGACGTACCACAATTACCCTCGAATTCTAACCCCTGGACATTTATGCTCTCAGCAGACAGTTCTGCTTAAAAACAAAAAAAACAACTTACTTGCATCGAGAACTCGAGCTCGGAGCTTTTCAACCTAGCTAGAAGAGACAGACATATAAAGAAGAACTATAGCCTAGGATCACAGTCAAGCGCAGATGGACTAATCCTCGTTACTGCTGTCCAGTGTGACCACTCTGCTCTACCAGCCACAAACTCCCCCAGACCCCACGTCCTTTCCTGGGATGAAGGCTCAGAGACACTAGAGATGGAGACCTAGAGGAATCCATGGCAAACGTCAATGGACACTGTTCATAGAGTCAAGGGGATGCGAGGTCGCTCTGGATAGCAGGAGGATTCGGGGAGACGGATGAAATAGAGCCACGAAAGTGAGTGCGAGTTGTCATTGGGAGGGTGATGCGGCAGGGGAAAGGGTAGGCGCAGGGTTTGAGGGCGTGGGTTACGAGCATTGTTGTTAAGAGACTCGGGGAATGAAATAGAACTTGTATAGGGTGAGCCTAACGATGTCGATGTGTCAGGTCACGCGTTTGTCATGTGCAATGTTTGAACACGCAATGTCGTGTTGTGCGAAAGAAATATTTGACTGTTGAATAGATAGTAAAGTAAGAGACGTCCTTTGACTCGAGGATCGTTCAGAATAGAGACTTGCGAACTAGCTGGACTCTTAACTCGAAGTCAAAGCAGTTACATTTCATGATCAAAATATACATCTTTTATAGTACTAAATAAAGGAGAAAATATTTGTCCATGTGAATAGTCCTATCTTCTCATTGACTCCTGCTCCTGATATGTGTCATCATTCGTGATGCTCGTATCTGTCCCCTGTGACTCGAGGGGGTTTGTTCCATGTCTCGCATATAGGCATAGTGGTGCCCCTCGACTCGGAGTTCTCGTACTCGTATGTGGTCTCGGCATGTATGTCGGATCTTGTCCTGTGTCTGTTTGGGGACAAATATTGGGTGAAATGAAGTGAAAGAAAAATGGAATGGAATTGGATTAAGAAGAAAAAAAAGAAATGTCTATGCTAAGAGAAAAAGGAAATGTCTGTCCTTTGTTCAAAGTCCATATGCCCCTCGACCCTATCTTCTCAACAATTGTAACCAGCGTGTATCGAGTATGAAAGAGGCTGTGAGGTCTGCGACAGTTGCGATGTGGAGGATTCGATGCGAGTGAGTGGGAATCGTGGTTTGAAGGGAAAAAGAGAAAGCGAAAGGGTAGGCATTTATAGTGTATTGCTTACATGAATGCCAAGGGCCGGTCACCGCGTCTTTCATCCTCATCCTGCTTACGGTTTACGCGTATATGCCCCAAAAGTATCGGTAAACATTTAAATTTATGACATCAATATTCTCACTCTTTTTGTTCACCGCTTTGGAAAGCTGGAACGTATCCGATTGTGTACATTGAAGAATATCCAAGATGTTGTCAGAACTCGGCAGTCGCTGTAACGAGTCACACAAACTATATGCCATCGATGTAGCTGGGTCATGACCGTAGGATATTCCCCTGTGGTGAATATTCAGAACTAACACAGTAATGCTTATGATGACTTGTACTTACTGTGGAAAAGATCCCCACATACCAATGTAAACATTGGACTACCATATCCCATCACCATGACTGAATCAACTCAACATGCTGCACAACTTACCTTATAGTCCTCCTCACACAATAACTTGTTAGGAAATGGAAAAATATATCTAGTTAAGTTCAAATGGCCGGTTCCTAATTGTTTCTGCCCCTAAGCCCCTAAACTCCTATTTTATCATGTATAAGTAGTTTACTTAGGTAGCTAAATAAATTAGTCGGTTTTAGCCCGGCCACTCACCTAGTTGAGTCCGTTGTTTAAGCAAGAGTTAACATGTCCTCTCGCTTCGAGTTCCTAAATGTTTCTGTCCCTCACAGCCGGCTCGAGTTAATGCCGCGCTATTTTCTTCGTTCATCGCTTCGCCCTCTTACATTCTTAACAGATTAAGAGTCTCAACGTCTTACCGTACTGGCAACACGACGGACTGGCGACCCGTACGTTCATATTGGCAGCGACTCCTTTACCTGTCGTTTGCACCCAAACATTCGCGCATTTGGTCCAGCGCACTCCATCATTTATGTCGGCGACATCCACCGCAGTTCGCCACGTCACACACCGGCTCTCAACGCAGCCACCAACCTACATATTCATCGACGCATGCTCTCAAAGGCATATCGCAAGCCTCTCAAAACCACATGTCTTGTTTTTGATAGCCTTGAAGGGGCGCAATCCATCTCCCAAGGCCTTCACATGTAGCAACACTGACGGCCTGGCTACTCGTCGCTTCTGCCGCCGTCTTGCTATCTCCCCTGTGGCCCCTGTCTTATGACACTCAATGTCTCACCACACACTCCTGAGCATGGTCGCAGCGTTCACACCAGTTCACGCACATCCGCGTATTCTCACATCCATCCAGCACTCACGGTCTCCATCATTTGCGTATTCGCACGAACGCATTCCCCTCTCATATCCTTCCTTGCGCGTACGCACACTGGTTTTTCGCATGTTAGCACTCATACTCGCGCTCCGTCGTGGTCTTCCATGTCGATGCGGTCTACGATTCGGGCAGCATGTCGCGCCTTATATTTCCTTGACACACCAACCGCGCTTTGCACCACGTATACGGTCAGGACGCGTCACTCCTACTCACACGCGTCACCCCACGTCACACCCGCACCCCGCGTCACACGCGTCACCCCGAGTCATCCCGCGAATCGTCACCCCAAATGCGTCACGCGTCACGCGCACATCATGGACATCGTCCATTTCGGATCGCGCGCATCACCGGCGCCACTTCTTCGTCACGCGCACGTCACGATCGCGCACATCATCGGCGCCATTTCATACAAGCCGCACCCGCATCGCACGAACCCCGCGTTCATTTATTCGGTACAATCCCTCTCAAAACCTCGCTACTCAGAGTTGAGAGGGCTTGAAGGGGCGTGTTAGGAAATGGAAAAATATATCTAGTTAAGTTCAAATGGCCGGTTCCTAATTGTTTCTGCCCCTAAGCCCCTAAACTCCTATTTTATCATGTATAAGTAGTTTACTTAGGTAGCTAAATAAATTAGTCGGTTTTAGCCCGACCACTCACCTTAGTTGAGTCCGTTGTTTAAGCAAGAGTTAACTGAGTTCTCTCGCTTCGAGTATTTTTCTTTCTGTCTCGTCTCTCACAGCCGGCTCGAGTTAATGCCGCGCTACTCTCTTCGTTCATCGCTCCGCCCTCTTACATTCTTAACATAACTCACCTGCGTATATCAGCTTCCAGTGATGTTGATCATTTCCGGATTGAACACTAACGTCAAGCCCTTGGGCCTTGTATATGTCAGCTAGAGGGAGATCAAACAATAGTGATTCACTACCAGAGCCAAATAACTGGAAGGAAAGAAGCCTGTTCCTAAGTGCTGGAATTCCATCAAGGCCTAATTCTTGATTATTAAGCAGCAGACTGAGCACTGGAGAACATTGCATACACTGAGAGATGTTCGCTGACCCAATGTATGTCAGTTATATGCAACCCTCATGTTTGAGTGCAGTGACGAACCATATTATATATACCGTAAATAGCCTCCACCGGACTTGAAGACAGTTTCTTCTCCAGCCAACTCGCTAAACTTTCAAGGTGATCACCAGGCAGGTGATACACCTGGAACGGGATGCTGGCTGAGGCTTGTCAGAATCCAAATAATAGCAACAAATGTTGTGGATGAATGTTGGGTTAGTAAATGTGTTCGGGAACATTCCTAATGGTGATGGAATGGTTTTGGAAAGAGAATGGAAATCCTACAGTAAAAGCGAATGACTTTCGGAACGTCTGCGAATGAAGTGCATAGTTCCGAAGAGACAGAGGTTCCAAAAGGATTCTATCTCGTGAATCGAATGAACTTTGCAGTTCATGTCGATCACAGCCAATGATCTTACATTCCTTGAAGTGGATTTAACTGATAAAAGTTGGATTGAAAGGCTTACTCAAAAATATACAGTTGTTGGTGAAGTTGAGTTTGGAGCGAGTTTGGCAAGTAGGAGTGGAAAATCAAGGTGACATACAATAATTGAACTAGGGAATGTACATGCGAATGTGCTAGCTTATATATTGAACCATTCGGAAGAAAGGGCGAATGGGAAAGAGTCCGTGATGGTTAGGAAGTAGCCAAGGTACATGTATACTAGTTAGAAGCCATAGGGAACACAGAACAAGGGTGGTAGGAAAATTGTGAATGAAGTAAAAGATTAACGGACCCACAATAACTCTTGAAACATGTTTCCAAATCGCATGGCTCTTCGGGTAGAACTAACCGTCCCTAAATCCTTCGGAGGGTTGTCCTGAGGGTCTAGAACATTCATACCATAGAACATAATGATATGGAATGTCATCGCCAGCTTCCACACAATAGAAACAACTCAATCAACGAGTTCATTGGAAAAGATGGGGATAGTGATGGGGATAGTCAGGGTGCTTCTTTTCTAGAAAAGATTATGATCGGACCTGATTATTGATCGTTTCACTAAAACACTTCATGTAGTGATTCCTGAACTGGATTGGGTGACCAGATCAAATGTATGTGAAGCCTTGATGCAAGGGTGATTCGGAATTCAGAAGATCCATTCGGAAGGATTGGTTCGGAAGAACAATGATGGAGGTGAGGTGTCCATATTGTGATCGTGACAAGGCTCTACTCCCTCCAACAAGCTGCAACAAGTAAGGGCTCCTGTGAACGTTCGAAAGTCAACTCCTGGAATCGTCTCCACCAACAAGGGCTCACTGAATGTGTCTGTGATTATCGAGATTCTGCAGAAACTAAGGAATTGTGGGAGGCAGCCTATTTTTAAAAAGAGGGGCTTACAAGATCTGTCTTCCCAGGAGATGGCATACCATAGTAATTCTTCACCAACACCATTCGATTATCATAACACTTTGCTTTCTGCAGTTCAACTCTAACTGAACCAGGACTCGAGTGTCGTTCAGAACGCAGAGAGACTCGATATTGGCCGACTGTCTCGAAAACGACAATGTCATCGCTTGTGTAGATGCGAATCTACATTTGAATATGCATCAGCATGGGGAGACTTCTTGAAAAACCATTAATACGTGCATCGGGGTCGTCTATCGTTGAATCCCGGCAAAGACTGAGATCTTCATGGTGCAGGACCTGATTGTACATTGCATTTACAACAGCTTCCTGTGAACTCACCACTCTTGTAATATTTTGGAGCTACGAAGCCATGTTAATTGAACCAGAAGTGGGGTAGTAAATATAGAGACTGGGCTCACTGCCATTAATGCATCCACGCCCAACAGAACCTATGTTCTCAGAGTGAGTGTCAAATTTCCATTTATGTCTGTTATTCACTCACCAGAATTGACCTCTGTGTGTCCAATAATCGCTTCTCCAGCATCGTGATATTGAAATCATGATCTCCTGCGTTGCAAAAGGCTTTCACAGTTGATGAGGATGCCATCCGTTTCACAACCTTGAGAAGATCTTCTAATATCCTACCATTCCAGCGGGATGCATAAATTTCTACAGTGAACGGACTTAAGCTAGAACATACACTTCAAACTCATCAATTTTCGTCTTGAGTGCAATTGGAGCAGCATCCCATTTTCCATTCATATTTTCCGCAATGGTGACTAGACAGTCTGCGATGAAGTGGGTTAGGTATTGCAACCTTGCAGTGTTCCTTTTGGAGATCTGCGAATGCAAACAAGGTTAGCAGACAACATGAACGTGCTGAGGTAACATACCTGAACAGTTTGTATAATCAGCATCGCCAGCTTGAAAGCGGTACTGAGCCCTGGGACGAGTGCGACTGTTCCTGATAAGTGGAGGAGATCGGTTGAGATGTCCATTTTGTGTAGTGTATGGTGGAGGAAAGGGTGGAGATGTCTATTCTGTGGCAGTCACAGGTGGAGGAAGATAACAGTTCAAGGGAGGCTGTGTAGCGCTGGGAAAACACAGGATACAACGTGCCTAGCTTCGGGTGCCATTCAATTTCGCGCTATCTGTCAGATCTAGCTTAGAGTTCGTGGACAAATTGTGATGATCCTAAATGTCAAATTTAGAGACAGACAATCAAATAATCGAATGTTCATCTCGTAGTGTACCGTGGAGGTTAAAAGGTTGACTCTGTGGCGGTCACAGCTGAAGGAATATAAGAGCTGAAGAAAGATTATACTGTGGGTAGCGCTGAGAATACACTGGATGCAACGTGCCCAGCTTAGGAAGCCTATACAATGCTGTGCCATTTGAATCACCATATCCGTCAATTCTAGACTAGAGTTCGTGGACAGAATTTAATACCCTTATGCAGTAAAGATAGAAACGAACTTCTCAAGATGAGGTCCCGTCCGCTTCAAGTCATGTCCAACCAGTATCTTATGGCCTAGCTTAATTACTCTTTGATCTGCCAAAGCAATCTTTTTCGATAAAATATCAGTACAGCATCCAAGGTGGCAGGAAGGATTTACCAGAATGCTGTTAAACAAGAATTTCTAAAAGCTATGCGATTTATCAGCAAGATAGTTCTGGAAATGAAAGACCTTGGCTGTGCGATGCAATAGTGAGATGGCTTCAGAAAATAAGAGAACCTGTGCCGCACGGTGTGGGTGCCAACACAGACTCATTTAATTAGGAAAGGCAGGGAGAAAAGGCAGGGATCACCCAACACACAATCGTGAAGAGAGAAAAAGAACTTACACGACGTCCCAGCATCCCAGCAGTCGTAATCGATGCTTAGAAGGGAAGAAAATCGAGACGAACTTAGATAACGCACTTCAAACCATGTCTTACCAGTATCGACTGAGATCCAATGGATTGTTAACTTTCTCAAATATATATTTAAGTCAATTGAAAATACGACAAACCCAAAATCACCAGGGAATGAAGCGAAATTCCGCTTATGAACTGAAGACTGTTACCGTAAGCATTGTGAAATGGTCAGTTTGAAAGGCAAGGAAAATGAGCCAATGAACATTAGCCAGCAAGGGAGTGGGTAATATTGTATAGTGGTGCCTGTTGAAATATTTCGACGAGAGGTTGAGTCCGACGTCGGTTAAGCGCTAGAGGCAGTTAGATGTGCAGCATTCATTTTTGTATTATCGTACTACGTGGCACAAATACCACTTTTTTTTGCCGTTTATTTTCAACAGGTTATGGGCCCCGGTTGCACCTGAACTGTCTTTCGTGATTTGCCTTTTGTGTCAAACAAAACTTTTGTGTTGGAGAAACTTTTCATGTCGACACTCGCTTGCAACATGGATCACACCATTATGCCTCAGCTCCCAAAGCTCACCGGTACCAACTGGCATGAGTGGCAGAAGGAGATAGAAACCTACTTCATGCTGATTGGTTGTGGAGGACACATTGATAGCGTGAGGCCTGGAGGTGAAAAGGGCTTGGCCTGGGATCAAACCGACCAAAAGGTTTATGCCATCATATGGTTTCTCACTGACCTCAACTACCGTTCGCTGATTATCACTAAAGTCAGGCAAAGAAGCCTGGAGTAAACTTGTTGCTGAGTACCAAAAGGACAATGCAACAAATAGGATACTCCTCCGCCAACAATTCTACTCCATTACCCACAATCCATCTGCCTCAATCTCAATCTTTATTGAAGGAGTCCTTTCAGTTGCACGCAGACTTGAAGCAATTGGCCACAAACCGGACGATCTTGAAATCACCGACAAAATCCTAATTGGACTAGACCCATCTTGGGCTCTGGTTTGCACAGCGCTTATGCTGTGAACGACATCCCCCACTGTTGATGAGATTGCATCAGCACTCAAACAGTATGAGGCCAACGAGACAGGAGTAGAGATGGCAGTGAAGAAGGAGTATGGAGAATCTGCATTGGTTGCCAAAGAAAAACATGGTGGCTCAGGTTCAAAGGAGAAAGCTGATGAAAATGATGGTGATTTTGATTGGGGTAATACTGTTGAGAAGATAGGATCGAGGGGTATACGGACTTTTTAACAAAGGACAGACATTTCCTTTTTCTCTTAGCATAGACATTTCTTTTTTCCTCTTAATCCAATTCCATTCCATTTTTCTGTTATTTTATTATTTTCTTTTTCTCGCACCGCATGGCTATGCATTACATAATCTACTGATGCATCAGCAGCGCCGCCTAGAATAAAACCAATAAAAACTAATAAAAACAAGTACTAATGTCAATCCAAGGCTTTGGGCCTTAGGAAATTATCTGTTTACATCTTTAGAATCATTCGGCCAACGATGCCCGGCCCATGCAGGGACGAACGTGCGCATATATGCGCTTCGGACACGAACGGGCTTCAATAGCCATCGATCGAGCCCCGCGTGGCTTTGAAACACTTTCAACAACTCCTACGACACTTCTATTCCCATTCCGGATCACCCCTATCGTCGCCGATCCACGAGCGAAGCTGATCGCTTCGATTTCATTTAATCAAGCGCCCAGAGCTTCGAAATGGAGTTTCAAGATTTTCAGTTATTATTTCTCTTGTTCTTTTGATTGAATATAGTAGTGAAACACATGATCTACAACTCCTACCACCTCACGATCAGTTTCAGATATTTTAAACATGTGTTAGTACATATTTTGTGCATTCTTTCCCTCATGTAGTCTGCAACCCCAGAATCGCTCCATCGCCCCAATTTTCTTCTTGGGAACACAAAGGACAATCAATAGTTAGCTCTCCCTATAAATACGCTTGTAAAATTCTCCAGTATCTAAGGCAGTATAACCTCCACAGTCTCAGAACAGTCTCCAAGTCTTTGCTTGATATCTCAACATCGCTTGCTTTGTTAACGAATCGTCACTGGCCGTTCGTCATCGATTCAAGCATTCTATTGAACCCATAGTTCATCTCAAAACTGTTAAGTTACAATTATCTCTCTATCTACAGCTCGCGTCACTGTACGCGAACTTTAAGCGCTTACATTTTGCTTCCGTATCAGCGCATCACCCGCGCTAGAATTTATATCTCGCTTAGATTACACTTTAGGCGCTTAAGAGCCGCCTCAAACAAATTTGAACAAAACATCAAAAACACTTCAAATAAAATCAAATAAACAAAATAAAAATCTCTATTTCATCTCTTATTATTTTCTTTCATTACATTTAACCCAATATTTGTCCCCAAACAGACACAGGACGAGATCCGACATACATGCTGAGACCACATACAAGTACAAGAACTCCGAGTCGAGGGGCACCACCTATGCCTATATGCAAGACACGGTACAAACCCCCTCAAGTCAAAGGGGACAGATACGAGCATCACGAATGATGACACATATCAGGAGCAGGAGTCAATGAGAAGATAGGACTATTCACATGGACAAATATTTTCTCCTTTATTTAGTACTATAAAAGATGTATATTTTGATCATGAAATGCAACTGCTTTGACTTCGAGTTAAGAGTCCAGCTAGTTCACGAGTCTCTATTCCAAACGATCCTCGAGTCAAAGGACGTCTCTCACTTTACTATCTATTCAACGGTCAAATATCTCTTTCACACAACGCGACGTTGCATGTTCAAACATTGCACGTGACAAATGCGTGACCTGACACATCAACATTGTTAGGCTCACCCTATACAAGTTCTATTACATTCCCCGAGTCTCTTAACAAATACAAGGAACCATGAAGGGGTATGCTATAGGTGTGGACGCCCTCGCCATATTGTGCAGTTGTGCGTTGCGAACATGCCAGAGGAAGTCAAGCGGCGCATACTCAATCACACGGCCACACTTGCGGTACTGGATGGTGTTGATGACTTGTATGCATTTGCGGTCACTCAAGCTACCAACCCAAATTCTGTTCATAAACAGCCCAGCGATGATCCTTTGCCCGCTATACCTAAGAAGAAGAAGAAGAAGCAGCGCTTCAAGACCAGTGAACCTGAGTTGGTCAGATTTGCATTCTGAACTCTCTTTCATTTATTCTTGATTCATTCTATCATACACCTTCCTTTCATTGCTCTTATTATGGGGGTGTCGGACTCAGGGGGTGTGTTGAAATATTTTGACAAGAGGTTGAGTCCAACGTCGGTTAAGCGCTAGAGGCAGTTAGACAGGCAGCATTCATTTTCGTATTATCGTACTACGTGGCATGAATACCACTTTTTTTTGCTGTTTATTTTCAACAGTGCCAGCTGGCAGGAACCCGCGATGGCCCACAGCGACAGCAGGCATTGGTGGGTGACGAATGGACTGCGCATCACACCATCCCGCCTTCATTTACCTCTCGTGTCTTAATGATATTTGCCTATGACGCCGGAGATTCATATGTAGAAATTATAACAAGAGCCATTTTGGATTATTATCATATTGTTCCTTATTGTATAGCTACTTCGAGATTATAGTAGTGTAGTCCATCATTTAAGTGAAAAATTCTCAGCTCCTCAAGGAATAATCGATGCCTTTGGGTGAATGTTGTGGGCGGTTCCGGTAGGGAAGCCGAGGTAGAGCGACCTGTGAGAGAGGAGTAAACGCAGGGAGAAGTGGCATCAGCACCGGAGGAAATGGGAAACTTGGGCCCGGCGCCAAGGAGCTGGGAGAAGCGATGATGGGGCTGATCCAACGTCTGGGTTGGCACTAATATTTGGGGCTGTCATTTACGGAGGAAGAAGAGGCAGAGCAGTTGTTCAAATGAACTGTGGCAAAGGATCTGGAGGATCCTGACCCCGTGAGACCTCCAGACCTCCAGATCGCCTGAGACTGTTATTATTATTTATCTACCTTGCAAACATCAGATTACATAATTGCACTGATGGATCAGCAGAGCTGCCTTAGCACTGAATAAAATAGAAAATAACCACAAAAACATTACTGATTCCAATTCAAGGCTTTCAGTGTTAGAAAACTTTTTGTTTATATTTTTAGAATCAATCGGTGAAGCATCCCCGGGCCCATGCGATTGTGAACAACTGCATACATGCATTCAGACACAAACGGGCTCACATAGCCAGTGATCAGCATCCACGTGACTCCAAAACACTTCCAATCATCAATATAACAATTGATTTACTATTTTCATCCACCCCTATCATCACTGATCCGCAACCGAAGCCAAATGCTTCCATTTCATTTGGAACAAGTGCCCGAAGCTTCAAAATGAAGTTTCAGAAGTTTTCCAATCTTTTTTCTTGTTCTTTTCACTGAAAATAAATTGTTGCACACATGATTTGTAGTTCTCACAGCACACAGATCGGTTTCAAGTGCTTTAGATAGTAATTAGTTTCAACTTTGTGTATTTTATCCCTCATGTAAATTCCAACCCCAGAACCACTCCATCACCCTGATAATTTCATTCACCCACAAGTGACTCACCTTAGCTAGCATTCTCCTTAAATACGCTTGTATTTCTCATCAAAATCTAAGGCAGTAAAACTCCAGAAAGTCTCCCATATTCTGAATCTCTAGCTTTATATCTCTACAACCGCTTTACTGTTAGCAAATCGTCACCAGCCATTTGCTTTCAATTCAAAGCATCTATATGACTCAATTATTATCCCAAGTTTGTTGAGTTGGACCATTATCTCTATCTACAAAGCTCGCGTTACAGTACACGAACTTTAAGCGCTGACACTTTGCATCCACATCAGCGCATCCCCGGCATCTCAATACATTCTCCGCTTAGATTATAAAACTAGCGCTTAAAACCCATATTCAAGAAACTTCAATAAAGCTCAAACAAAACATAAATAAAATACAAAACAAACACAATAAAATTTCTTTCTTATCAGAGACAACCGAATTGCTGATACGAGCTACAGTATCAGCTTGTGCGTCGCACATGAAACTCAGTCATTGTGGGAGATGGAGGGGGCAAATGAAAATGATCTATTGTGTTGACTGATCTTGTGTATCTCACACAGGGTTTCAATGCGATACGTGGGTAACCACTGGAGCACTCACCTCCAGTCCATCACTTGTGAATATATGCATGCTTCTCTCCATATTATGAAAGGATCTGATATTATATGGTACTTCCACCGTGCTACAACCTATTGTACAGAATTCCTAGGGTCATCTTGGTGCATATTTCCCTCATTCTGAAAGCAATAGATTCATACTCACAGAATAGATACAGTTCACTCTAGCATCGCGCAGCACTGTCCAGTCCATAGCCATGCAGCACATCGCGCCTCAAAGTTGCTCCTCAACCTCGGTGACAAAGGGAGAAGCAGAACCAATGGGAAGTTGAAGGCACCACATCCTAGGATAGCTGTTCGAATGTGAGCACAGCGTGTCACTATTGAAAGACGAGAAATGATTACAATTTGTATGAATAGAGACGAAGACTGTCTTTCACCTCACTGAAAGTGTCTTCCGTTTAGTCAATAGAGTGCCCTTCGGGGTTATGCCACGTCGCATCGTCCAACCACTGCGGTTGAGGGTGGAAAGATGGGCGATGTTCTCCCGTAAACTCGGGAGCCCCAGAGTTACCAATATATGCACCCTCTCTGTGCGAAAATAGATACACGGTAGGTCCCATCACCTCCGTATCCGAGCCCCACTGAAAGGTGCACACATCTCCTGAATCAGAAGGACCGTCCACAGCAGTCAGATCAGTGATCCATCCGTGTCGAGTCCCAATTACTGGTTTTGTGCTAGCTGTCAGTACTCAGTTCCAGAGTTGCAGTACGGCAACACTGACCAAGTTTCAACTCGTGTGGGGCAATCGAGAGGCTATGCTGAGCGATGATCGAGGGAGCGAGGTGATGCAACGCATTCCATGCATGCATCTCATCAAGATTGTCATACTTTATATCAAACCATGACCCCACTTGTGCGGGGATAGTGAGATGGAAAAATCTAAAATAGAGGATGTAATTAACCAGGCCATAAACGAGAAATTAAACTTGCTGTCGTCTTTGGCAAGGTTTCCCACCATCGCAAACTATATCCTCTGCAGGAATGTGATTGAGGTACTCATTGCCACTCTGAAACCAGGGACGCACGCTCCACGAGAGTGCCCCAGATTCTGCTTGCAACGAGTGATGAATGTTGTCAACAACCACAAAGTCACCAGCTTCTGTTACATAACCAATGTCTCCCAATCCCATCGGGCCGGTGGGACGGACATAGAACCGACTCGGAGCTAGCCAGCCTCGCTCGACGAATGCGGCCCCAAGCATCGGGAGGCTGACATTGTCATAGCGACATTGGAGGATATCCAGGTGGTCAGAGCTTGGCAGTCGCTTTAACGCGTCACACAAACTATGTGCTATCGATGTCGCCGGGTTGCGACTGTTGGATATGCGCCTGTCATGAACAGTCAGTACCGATGCAGCAGTGATAGCATGTACTAACATCGGAATCGATTCCCACATAGCACCGTAAACATTGGACTACCATGTCGCGTTACCACAACTGAGAGCAACTCAACACTCTGGCAACTTACCATAGAGTCCTCCTCACATGATAATTCACCCGCATATATCAGCTTCCACTGATGTCCATTGCAGCCAGGTTGAACACTAACATAAAGACCTCGGGACTTGAGTATGTCAGCTAGGAGTAGATTAGACAACAGTGATCCACTACCAGAGCCCAAGGATAGGAAGGAAAGCAGCCAGTTCCTAACTGCTGAAATTCTGTCAAGGACTGATTATTGGTTATTAAATAGGTGAATAAGAACCCAAGAACATGACGTACATTGAGAGATGTTCGCTGCCTCAACATGCATCAGTTATATATGGCTTTGTGTTTGTGTCACAACGAACCATATCGAATATACCGTAAATCATTTCTATGGGATTTAAAGACAGTGTCCGCTCAAGCCAACTTCCTAATTGCTCAAGATGACCACCAGGCAGGTGATACACCTGGAACGGGACGGTGGCTGTGACTCTGCTCCCTCCAACAAGCTGCAATAAGTAAGGGCTCCTGTGAACACTCAAAAGTCAACTCCTGCCATTCTCTCAACCACACAAGGCTTACCGAATGTGTCGGTGATAATTGAGATTTCTCAGGAACTAAAGGGATTGTGAAAAGTAGCCTAAGATCTCAAAAAGGGCGCCTTACAAGATCTGTCTTCTCAGGAGATGGCATACCGTAGTAGTTTTTCACCAACACCATTCTATTATCATAACGCTTCGCCATCTGTAGTTCAACTCTAACTGAACCGGGACTCGAGTGTCGTTGAGAACGCAGCGAGACTCGGTATTGACCAATTGTCTCGAAAACGACAATGTCATCGCTTGTGTACGTGCGTATCTAGATTTCAATATCCATCAGCATGGGGGGACTTGCTGAAAAACCATTAATACGTGCATCGGGGTCGTCTATCATTGAATGCCGGCAGACATTGAGATCTCCGAGACGCAGGACCTGGTTGTACATTGCGTTTACAACAGCCTCCTGTGAACTCATCGCTCTTGTAATATTTTGGAGCTGTGAAGCCATGTTAATTGAAACAGAAGTGGAGTAGTAAATATAGAGACTGGGCTCACTGTCATTGATGCATCCACACCCAACAGAAGCTATGTCCTCGGAGTGAGTGCCAACTTTCCATTTATGTCTGTTATTCACTCACCAGAATTGACCTCTGCGTGTCTAATAATCGCTTCTCCAGCATCGTGATATCGAAATCACGATCTCCTGCGTTGAAAAAGGCTTTCACAGTTGACGAAGATGCCGTCCTTTTCACAATCTTGAGAACATCTTCTAATATCCTACCATTTCAGC
This sequence comes from Ramaria sp. MG151, assembly GCA_003314545.1. Classification (NCBI taxonomy): domain Eukaryota; kingdom Fungi; phylum Basidiomycota; class Agaricomycetes; order Gomphales; family Gomphaceae; genus Ramaria; species Ramaria sp. MG151. The sequence goes on from QMFG01003656.1 coordinate 19,809, forward strand.
AGGATGCATAAATCTCCAACACGAAATGACTTGAAGGCAGGAACATACGCCTCAAACTCATCCAGTTTCGTCTTGAGTGCAGTCGGAGCAGCGTCCCATTTTCCATCCATATTTTCCGCAATGGTGACCAGACAGTCTGCAATGAAGTGGCCCAAGTATTGCAACCTTGCCGTGTTCCTCTTGGAGATCTGCGAATGCAAACAAGATTAGCAAAGGACATGAACGTGCAGAGGTAAGATACCTGAACAGTTTGTACAATGAGCATCGCCACCTTGAAAGCGGCGCTGAGCCCTGGGACGAGGGCGACTGTTCCTGATAAGCGGAGGAGATCGGTTGAGATGTCCATTTCGTGTAGTCTACGGTGGCGGAAAGGGTTGAAAGGTTGACTTTGTGGTGGTCACAGGCGGAGGAAGATAAGAGCTCAAGGGAGGCTGTGCTGTGAGTAGCGCTGGGAAAACACAGGATACACCGTGCCCAGCTTCGGGCGCCGTTCAATTTCGCCCTATCTGTCAGATATAGGTTAAAGTTCGTTGACAAATTGTAATGATCCTAAATGTCAAAATTAGACACAGACAAATAATGGAATGTCCATTTCGTGTAGTGTACCGTTGCGGAAAGGGTTGAAAGGCTGACTCTGACGGTCAGATCTGGAGGAATATAAGAGTTGAGGGTAGACAGTACTGTGAGTAGGGTTGGAATACACTGGATGCAACGTTCCCAGCTTCGGAGGCCTATACAATGCTGTGCCGTTCGATTTCACTATATTTGTCAATTCTAAACTAGAGTTCATGGACAAAATTTAATAACCTTATGTAGTAAAGATAGAGATGAACATCTCAATACGAGGTCCTGTCCGCTTCAAGCCATGTTCCACCAGTATCTTATGACCTAGCCTGATTACTCTCTGATCTACCAAAGCAACCTTTTTCAATAAAATATCAGCACAGCATCCAAGGTGGTAGGAAGTTCGATTTACCAGAAATCTGTTAGGCGTCTTTAAAAGAGAGGTTGGAAAGGCTGCGCGATTTAATAGGAAGGTGGTTCCGGAAATGAGAGAACTGGGCTCTGTGATTCAATGGTGAGATAGTTTCGGAAAATAAGATAACCTCCACAGGTCCCATTTATTTAGAAAAGGGAGGGAGTACATGCAGAGAACACCCGACTCAGTGATAGAGAGATAACAAGCGCTTACAGAACGTCCAAGCATCCCAGCATTCGCAGTCGATGCTTAGAAGGAAGAAAATCGAGACGAAAATTATGTCACATCCGCGTGAGACTGGTGCGCTTCGAACCATGCTTACCAGTATCGACCGAGACCCAATGGCTTGGTAGCTTTTTCAAATCAATACAAAAATGAATTGCAAATACGACAAATCCAGAAGCACCAAGGAATAAATTGAAATTCTGCTTATGACCTGAAGAATGTTACTGTAAGCATTGTGAAATGGTAAGTTTGAAAGACAAGGAAAACGAGCAAATGAAAGAACGTAATGACAGTGGACCTATAAGTCGAGGGACAAGAACCCGCAACAGCCCACAGTGACAGCGGGCGTCGGTGGGTCTGCGAAAAGCAAAAAACATGGGATAAGTGGGAGAGGCATTAGCGCCCCAAAATGGAAGACTCCTGCGGGAAACTGAAGCATGGCGCCAAGGTTGCGCTGAATGTCGCTACTGCAGAGGCGGTCATGCATGGCAGATACACAGATGACGTCTGGGTTGGCGCTGGTATTCGCATTGTCATTTACGGGAGGAGAAAGAGTTTGAGCTGGAGGCAGAGGAAAGAGTCAGTGCAATTTCAAATCAACTGCGGCAAAGGATGATCCCGAGGATGCTGACCTCGTGAGACAGCCTGAGACACCCGTATTGCCGTCTCAGGTAATTTCAGTCTTTGTTGGAGATGGTGAATAAAATTTATCTAATGTAATGACTGATCTTATGCGTCTCACACAGGGTTTCAATGCGATACAAGAACCTCCAAAGCGCTCACCTCCTTCACCGCATCTCCATACATAGCTCCACCCTGAACCAATATATTTCAAGCCACGCTCCTAGGTCTTTTCTGCACAACCGTCTACCGCCCTCAAATGTGTCTCAACTTTGTTTTAGGTTTTTTTTTTTTTCATCATGCAGCCAATAAGAATGTTAGGAACTTGATCGATTGGGTGTGTTTAGCTACTTATGGAGTCATACTGTGGTGCTAAGCATAGTACATGCATTTGTAGTACCTTGAGGTTGGTCGTAATGAGCCTGAGGCGACTGATAAGAATGTCGAGGTGGCCAGCTGAAAACCCGCCTGTGAGGGTTTCAGTGGCTGGCATATCACCCTGGCCGACACAAAGTCGGGAGACATACTTTTGGCGACTGACAGGAAGGCCGAGATAGCCAACTGGAAGAAAACAACCTGTGAGGGTTTCAGTGACAGGCATACATCCCATCCGATGCAAAATTGAGAGACTCACTTTCTTTGATAAACAGACTCATAGGAAGAAAAGTCGTCCCTCCTATCGCTCCGATGGGCGCAGCCTTTAACATAGCCCATCGTCCCCAACTCTGGGACCCAGCGCGTTATCAACAAAGACAAAGGGCGGCAAATATACGAGGAGCAAGCGAAGTGGCTTCCTCAGCAGAGACGTGAGTGTGGGTTAAAAGCAGAATGTAAAGAAAAGAAGCCAGGCCCCAGAGCTTCGTGAAGATGGAGCAGAGTAGAAGACCATCAAGACACCGGCAAGCCGAGGGAAGTAATTAGGAAGTCCCATGTCCCATGGTGCATCAGAAGGTTCACTTGCAGAGACAGCAGAAGACAATGCGAAGGAATAAGAAATTAGCTGAGATGAAGCTGCTCCGACGGCAGAGGGATACAGATGGAAGATACAGAGGATATGCTATAGCTCCAGTGTAGTTGTAGTCAAGCAATTAGCGCTACAGAAAATGGCGCAGGCAGAGAGAGCAAGCAGAGAGATAACCAGAAGTAGCTCTAGCACCGTCTAGATGAAGGTGTTGCGACGGCAGAGAGATACGGAGAATAGTGTGTAACACCAGCGTAGCCAAAGACTCAACATGAAAGAAACGGACACAGATAGATTGAGCGGACACCAGAGACAGAAAAGGCCACAGACAGACGGAGCAGACAGTAATAACCAGGCAGACATAAACGGACGCAGACGGAGAAGACAAAGGGAATAACCAGACAGACAGAAAAGGATGCAGACAGACAGCAGAGAGACTAATAGCCAGACAGACAAAACCAGACGCGGACAGAGCAGACAAGAGTATTAACCAAACAGAAAAGAATGCAGACAGACATAGCAGACAAGAGTGATAACCACACAGGCAGGAACGGACACAGACAGCAGACAGAGGGATAACCAGCCAGACAGAAAAGGATGGAGACTGAGAGCAGATTGATAACCAAAGAGACATTGTGGATAAGGTGTAGCAGCAGCATAGCCAAGATTTTAGAAGACAGGAAAGGTGGCAGAGAAACAGAGCAGCTGCAGTGATAACCGGACATGGCTCGATGAGATGAAGCTGCTGCGATGGCATCAGCGCAAGCAAGGAGATGACGTGACAGTAAAAGACACAGATAGACAAACCAGCTAGAGGGATAACCCAAGGTAACGCTACCATAGCTGAGATGGAGCTGCTCCCACAGTGCCTCTGTATTATTATTTATCTATCTACCACGCGAACATTACATTACATAATCTACTGATGCATCAGAGGCGCCGCCTAGAATAAAAACACAAAAACAGTATAAAAACATTATCAATGCCAACTCAAAACTTCAGACTTTAGAGTATACTTTGTTTACATCTTCAGGGTCATTCGTCCAATGATCCCCGAGGCCGTGCAGGCACGAACGTGCGCATATATGCGCTTTGAACACAAACGGGCTTCAATAGCCACCGATCAAGCCCCACATGGCTCTGAAACATTTCCAAACACTTATATGACAATTCAACTTCTATTTCCAACCACCCCTATTGTCACTGATCCCCAAACAAAGTCGATTGCTTCCATTTCATTTAAACAAGCGCTGGAAGCTTTGAATTGGAGTTTTCTCTCTCTTTTTCCTTGTTCTCTTTGCTGAATATATTTGTTGACTGCATGATCTGTAGTTCCCATAGCATCCAGATCGGTTTCAGATGCTTTAGATAGGTTCTAGTACATTTTTGAGCATCCCACCCCTCATGTAGACTGCAACCCCAGAATCGCTCCATCACCCCTTTCTTTTTCTTGGAAACACAAAGGATAATTATTAGCTAGGTTTTCCTATAAGTATGCTTGTAATTATTGTCAGAATCTAAGGCAGTATAACCTCCACAAGTCTGATAAATTCTCCATCTCTTGCTTGATATCTCTACAACGCTTGCACTGTTAATGAATCGTCACCGGCTGTTCGTCATCATTTCAAGTGATCTATTACACCCAACAGTTATCTCAAAACTCTTAAGTTACTGTTATCTTTCTATCTACAAGTCCACATCACTATACGCGAACTTTAAGCGCTGACACTTTGCTCCCACATCAGCACATCCCCTGCACTAGAATACATATCTCGCTTAGATTATCTCTTAGCCGCTTAAACATTCCCTCAAGTAAACTTGAAGAAAACTCAACAACAAATCAAATAAAATCTAAATAAAATAAACAAAAATTCCCATTTCTTTTCTTCTTACTCTGCACCCACACTTTCCTGATAGTCAGATGAAGCCGCGATGGGGTTGGCGCGGTGATAATAGCCAGACGTGGCAAATGGAACGACAACCAGCTGTAGCTCTGGCATGGCCGGATGCCGATGGAGTCGACGTGGCAGCGAAAATCAAGAAAAGACGATATCAAATGTGGTTGGAGCATGTCCAAGATAGAGTTGCGAAGGAGGTGGAGTCAATGAGGGAACCAAAGAAAGCAGACTCAAAAGCAGACGGATCGATGGTCAGATGTGGCTCTAGCATGAAAGGTGTTACCCCAACCCAATCAAAATGTCAGTGTAGGGTGAAAAAGATATAGTCAGGATTTAAGGGAGGAGAGCATTTTATGTGTGCTTGAGGTCCTGTTGTCTCAGTATCTCCAGATATGCACCGTTGTCCGCTTGGATAGAAAGTGGCAGAATGGAAGAAGCGAGGAGAAGAATCAACAAGAAGAATGCGAGTGGCCCGCGCTTTTGGGCGAGAATGCAAGAAGAGACGAATGCAGTGGCAAGGAGGTGGGGTAGAAAACATCAAAAGGCAAAGGAACGGGACATAAAGTAAAAGAGAAGGGGAGAAGGATGAAAATAAAAGGCGAAGCAGGAAAGAATAGAGAAGGGGTGAAAATAGGTTTGAAGACGAGGAGAGCGAGTGGCAGTGACAAGTGAAGACAAGACAGAAGAGCGAAATGAAAACAAAGGTCGGCACACAGGACGGGAGTGGCGCACTAGTGCGCCACTCTTCCGGCCGGTTCCGCGCGAAGATGTATGACGAAGCAACTCCCTTGATATCTGCCTAACACGCGGCACTTGGGCGGAATTGACCACATTCCCGGTAACTTCGGCATACGGTTGTGAACTGTGGTGAGAGAACAGACTGTTATTTTCACTTTAGCGCTGAGAAGCTGAGCCAGGGATCGCTCTTTAGCACCTGCGATTTTTTTGTAGTGTGTAGCAAGAGAAAAACCTGCTATGCTATACTTTGTAGGTCCATCCCATACCGGATTAGCTTCCAAAGATTTGGGTAAGCGGAGAGGCACAACTCATAGACGTCGACAAGGCCCCATCTTACCTTTAAGCGATCCACGTCCAGCAGATACATGTGGATGACTGACCTGTCTCCTCCAATTGCAATACTCAGTATCTGGAGCTGAACTATGGCTCACTGTTCTAGTTGTGGAACGCCGGACTTCCGACTTGGATCATTGACAGATACTCACATTATCGGGAACGCGGTTTTCCGTGCATTGAAGCTGCGGTTGTCAAAAACCATGGTCTGTAGTACGAATTATACAACTTTGCTAAGGGGAAATGGATCCCGACCGGGTTCCCAATTATCGCTCTCCGCGAAATATGCAATTTGAAGCCCCGGTCTGGCTCATATAATTCGCCACAAGTCGTACTCCAAACATGGTCATTGCCTGCCAATCGGAGTGTATTTAGGAATGGCGAAGATATTTATGTGAAGGAGCTGTGAGGAGTAGCGACTCGGCGCCAAAGTTGCGCTGGAAGGAATGGTTCGATGTTTTTTTTCATTCGCGGACTCGTAGTTTAAACACCGCTCGTTACTTAGCAAATGCTTTAGCGCTCTGACTACTCTTAGATACAGAGAACTAATATCATTGTAGAGTCTTTTAAGTATAGACACAATACAACAATATCTTCATTCCAGAAGCCGAGGGTCTTTTTAGTTGCGCCTACCCTCTCTACACTGGGCACTGATACTGGGAGAAAGTGGTCAGAGTGAACGGACTGGTATTTGGTTGTCATTTAGGGGAGGGAAGTTTGTGTTGTTTGAAGCGCCACAGAGAAAAAGTTTGAGTTGAAGGCAGAGGAAGAGTCGGTGCAGTTGTTCAAATCCCGAGGATGCTGACCCAGCGAGACCGCCCAAGACACCCGTGTAGCGGGTAATGGACTGTCATATAGGCGACGGACGGACAGTCATTGTGGGAGATGGAGGGGGGAGTAAGAGTGACCTTATGTGTCTCACACAGGGTTTCAATGCGATATGCGGGTAACCACTGAAGCGCTCACCTCCGGTCATCACTCGTGAATATATATATGCTTCTATACATATTGTGAAAGGATCTGATATTATCTGGTACCTATTGTACAGAACTCCTACGGTCAGTTTGGATTTCCCTCATTCAGAACGCAATAGCGGCACCTCAACACGCATACTGGCTGATCCTTTGACAGGGCCACAGAATAGATACAATTCACTCTAAGCACGGGCAAAGCTGTTTGGTATTAATGGTATTGATGTTGGTATGGTGGAAGCATGGAATAATTAGACCAATTGCTCAATATTCAATTTCTAAGTCCAGCCAGACCATCTAGATGTCAGCATTAATGCATGTTGAAATGGAGGAAATTGGGCTGGAATATAATATTCAATTACAAATCATAACAGGACATCGAGAACATGGCATATTCACACAGCAAATCTTATCTCGAAGTTACTCCTGAACCGGTGAGAAAAGGAGAAGCGACACCAATGGGAAGCTGCAAGCACCATATCGTGGGATAGCTGTTTAAATGTGAGCACGGTGTGTCTTGAAAGACAAGAAATAATTACATTTTGTATGAATGGAGACGAAGACCGTCTTTCACCTCAGTGGAAGTATCTTCTTCCTCTTCGTTAAAGGACCTCCCTTCTGGGTTATGCCAGGTAGCCTCATCCAACCACTGGGGTTCAGGGTCGAAAGATGGGCGATGTTCCGCCATAGGCTTGGGGGCTCCAGAGTTGCGAATATATGCAGCACCTTTGTGCGAAAATAGATGCATGGTGGGTTCCACCACCTCCACATTTGTATCTGAGTCCCACTGAAAGGTGCACACATCTCGTGGAGCAGAAAGACCATCCACAACTGTCAGATCAGTGTTCCATAAGTGTTGAACTCTAGTTACTGTTTCATGTCACCTGTCAGAGTTCAGTTCCAGAGTTACAGTAAGGCGACGCTGACCAAGTTTCAACTCGTGTGCGGCAATCGAGAGCCCATGCTGAGTGATGATCGAGGGAGCAAAGTCATGCAACACATCCCATGCATACATCTGATCAAGATTGTCATATTGTATACGAAACCATGACCACACTTGTGCGGGGAGAGTAAGAGGGACAAGTCTGGGATAGAGTATGTAATTAATCTAGCCCAAACAACGGAGAAATGAACTTGCCGTCGTCTTTGGCAAGGTTGTCCACCATGGTTTACTATATTTTCCATAGGAATATGATTGAGATACTTGTAGCCACTGCGAAACCTCGGTTCCACGCTCCACGAGAGTGCCCCAGATTCTGCTCGCAACAAGTGGTGAATGTTGTCAACAACTACAAAGTCACGAGCTTCTGTTACATAACCGAGGTCTCCCAATCCCATCCTGCTGGTGGGACGGACATCGAATATACTCGGTGCTAGCCAGCCTCGCTCGAAGATAGCAGCCCCAAGCATCGGGAGGTCTAGGTCGTCGTAGTGACATTGAAGAATATCCAAGAGGTCCTCGGAGCTCGGCAGTCGCTCTAACGAGTTGCACAAACTATATGCTATCGACGTAGCTGGGTCCTGGCTGTAGGATATGTTGCTGTCGTGAACATTCAGCACCAACACAGTAATGCTTATGATGGCTTATACTAACTGCGGAAGGGATCCCCACATACTAGTGTAAACATTGGACTACCAGCTCCATTACCACGACTGGGATCAACTCAACAGGCTGAATAACTTACCCTGATATCCTCCTCACATAACTCACCCGCATATATGAGCTTCCACTGAAGTCGATCACGGCTGGGTTGAACACTAACATAAAGACCTTTGGCCTTGGGGTATATCAGCTAGGAGTAGATTAAACAACAGTGATCCACTACCAAAGCCAAATAATGGGAAGGAAAGTTGCCAGTTCCTAACATCTGGAAATCTGTCAAGGCCTGATTATCGGTCATTAAATAGCTGAGTGAGAACCAAGAACATGGGATACACTCAGTGATGTTCGCTGCTCCAACATGTCAGTTAGATACTACCTCATGAATGTGTGCAGTGACGAACCATATCATACATGCCATAAATTGCCTCTACTGGGTTTGAAGACAGTGTCCGCCAGAGCCAACTTTTCAAATTCTCAAGACAATCGCCAGGCATATGATACACCTGGAATGGGATGCTAGCCGCAGCTCTGCTCCTTCCAACAAGCTGCAATAAGTAAGGGCTTCTGTGAACACTCAAAAGTCAGCTTCCGGCATTCTATCAACCAAGCAAGGTTTACCGAATGTGTCGGTGATAATTGAGATTTTGCAAAAACTAAATAATTGTGAAAAGCAGCCTAAGATCTCAAAAAAGACGGTCTCACAAGATCTGTTTTCCCAGGAGATGGCATACCGTGGTAGTTTTTCACTAACACCGTTCTATTATCGTAACGCTTTGCCATCTGCAGTTCAACTCTAACCGAACCAGCACTCGAGTGTCGTTGAGATCGTAGAGAGACGTAATATTCACCGATTGTCTGCGTAACGACAATGTCATCGCATGTGTAAGTGCGTATCTAGATTTGAATATGCATCATCGGGAGCCATCCTTAAATAATTGTACAGACACTTGCATCAGGATCGTCCCACTCTGCGAACTTTGTCGGGCTCCTGTGGCGAATGAGGCCCTCGAGGCGCAGGACCCCATTGTATGTTGCTTGTCCAACGATCTCCTGTGAACTCACAGCTCTTATGATATCTTGGAGCTGCGAAGCCAGGTTCATTAAACGGGAAACGAAGTAGTAAATATAAAGACTGGGCTCACTGCCATTGATGCATCCACGCCCAACAGAACCTATATATTGTCGGAGTGAGTGCCAACTTTGCATTTATGCCTGTTATCTGCCCACCAGAATTGACCTCTGAGCGTCCGATAGTCGCTTCTCCAGAATCGTGATATCGAAATCACGATCTCCTGCATTGAAAAAGGCTTTCACAGTCGACGAAGATGCTGCCCTTTTCACAGCCTTGAGAACATCTTCTAATATTCTGCCATTCCAGCGAGATGCATAAATATCCAACACGAAACGACTTGAAGGCAGGAACATACACTTCAAACTCATCGAGTTTCGTCCTGAGTGCAGTTGGCGCAGCGTCCCATTTTCCATCCATATTTTCCGCAATGGTGACCAGACAGTCTGCGATGAAGTGGCCCAAGTATTGCAACCTTGCCGTGTTCCTCTTGGAGATCTGCGAATGCAAATAATGATAGCAGAGGACATGAACGCGCTGAGGTAAGATACCTGAACAGTTTGTATAATCAGCATCGCCAGCTTGAAAGCGGCACTGAGCCCTGGAACGAGGGCGACTGTTCCTGATAAGCGGATGAGATCTGTTGAGATATCCATTTTGTATGGTGTACCGTGGAGGAAAGGTTGACTCTGTGGCGGTCACAGCTAAAGGAGTATAAGAGCCCAAGGAAGGCTGTGCTATGAGTAGCGCTGGGAAAAGTGCCCAGCCTCGGGTGCCGTTCAATTTGACCTTATCTGTCAGATCTAGGTTAGAGTTCGTGGACAAATTAAATTGTAAAGATCTTGAATGTCAAAATTAGAAACAGACAATCACATCGTGTAGTGTACCGTGGCGGAAAGCTTTGAAAGGTTGATGACTCTGTGGTGGCCACAGCTGGAGGAATATAAGGACTCAAGGCAGGCAGCGCCCTGAGTAGCGCTGGGAAAACACTGCATGCAATGACAGTTACAGACTGAGGCAACATAATAGCTCAAAAAGCTGTAAGTAAAGTACACCATGCCGTGTCCAGTTTAGGACTGTGTAATACTCACTCACTTTCACCCTATCTGTCAGATCTTGATTAGAGTTAGTCGACAAGCTTTGAGGATTTAGTACGGTGAACATAAACGAAGAGGAACCACAATGATTATACGTGTGCTTAAAAGCTAAATCGACTGAACACGGAGAGCCGCATAGCTCCTAGAAATTCAAGAGAAATAAAAGTTGAGGAAAAGAAAAAAAGCCACATCTTTGAGGTTCCCGGGGAAGCAGCGGGAAGTTCCCATCTTGAACTGACGGCTGTTAGGCGTCTTTAATGAGGAAGCTAGGAAGGTTGTGCGATTCAGTGGCGAGATAGCTTTGGAAAAGAAGAGAACCTGCGTAGCAAGATGTGGGTGCCAGCGCGGATTCGTTTATTTAGGAAAGGTAGGGATCGCAGGCGGGGATCACCTGACCCACAGTGATATAGAGAACAAGACCCTACAGGACGTCCAAACATCCCAGCGGTCGTGGTCGATGCTTAGAAGGGAAGAAAATCGAGACGGACTTGGATCACATCCGTATGATACTGGTGCAACTCGAAGCATGTGTTCCTAGTATCGACTGACATTCAATGGCCTGATATTTTCTCAAATAAATATAAAAAATATAAAAGAAAATACGACAAACCCAAAAGCATCAGGGAACAACGCGAAATTCCGCTTATGACCTAAAGAAGCTGCTTTCATATGATAGTAGTGTAATCCATGTTTAGCGGCAACTTCTTAGCTGCTCAAGAACCAATCAACACCTTTGGGTGAACGCTGTGTTGTTGAAGATGCGGGCGAGGTAGCAGGCGTGAGACTGCGGAGGCACTGAAACAGTGACCGTACCGGTCTACATGGCGGATCCGCAGATGAGGTCTTGGTTGGCGCTGGTATTCGGGTGAAGAAGAGTTTGAGCTGGAGGCAGTTCAAATCAACTGCGGCAAAGGGATGACCCCGAGGACGCTGACCTCGTGAGACCGCATGAGACACCCGGATTGCTGATACGTGTGCGCCACAAGTAATGGACTGTCATGATGACGGACGATGGAGGGGGCGAATAAAATTTATCTATTGTGATGACCGATCTTATACGTCTCACACAGGGTTTCAATGCAATAAACGCGGGGACAAGAACCGCTGAAACGCTCACCTCCTTCGCCCAGCAGCTCTGTGCGCAGCTCCCCCTGAACCAATACATTGTGAGCCACTCTCCTACTTTCTGCACAACCGTCTACCACCCTCAAATGCGCCTCAACCTTGTTTTAGTTTTTTTTTTTTCAATCTGCAGCCGACATGAATGTAGGCAATTTGGTTGATTGGGTGCGTTTAGCTACTTATGGGGTCAATGTGACGCTAACCATGTATACACGCACTTGTAATACCTGGGGGTCGTGATGAGCCCGCTGAACACGACGGAAAATCCCTACACCCTTCCGAGGTACATAACTCACCCAGAACCCAGAACAATACATTGTAAGCAACGCTTGTAGTTCCTTTCTGCCCAGCCATCCGCCGCCGTCAAAATGTGTTCCACCCTTTTTTTTGTCATTTTGCAGCGTTGGTGTCCATAATCAGAGCCAAATAGCTTATCGACGGCAGCTTAGTCTACGTTGATCTCCTTATTTGACACATTGTTGTGGAAGAAACTTGTGCAGCATATTTCATCACCCCCATGTGGCTCTGAGGAGATGTTGGATTTTGAATGGGAAACTAGTCTAGAGGCCATATAGGGTAGTGAATAGCTGCCAGTAACAAAACTGTTGTGGCTTAGTTTCATATTGGCCTAACCACAATGTTAGCACTTACAAGGGAATACCAATCTACGGTAACTAATGCGTATCCTGTGAGGCGATTATTACCGTGAATGCAATCACAAGCCCAAGTCCTTCTACCTGAACTGCATGAGGATATTCGGCAGCTTCCTCAGTGTCTGGCAGAATGAGACCATAACTGCTCATGCCTCTCCAGGAGAATGAACGCGATATTTGAGAACGTGGTTGTATGTACACCCAAGAAATACAACGGACGCACATAAGAAGTTGAACATGATGGGACAAATGATGCCCCAACAGAGTACCCTAGGGTAATGCAGACAGGAGGGATATGACTGGGTGAATGGCTTGAGGGTAGATAAATCACTGGACTTGCTACGGCAATCCCCATGGCAAAGGGGAGGTTTTACTGCCACTGTTGGGCGATCCAGTAAAGGTAAATAAGTCCAAAGCCGATTTTCAGCCCTATTCCCTGTGACGAGAAGACTTAATAATACTGATCCACATCGGCGAGAGAGAGCATAAAATACTATGCAAAAAATGAATTTGATTACTTCGCCGTACCGAGAAAGAAATATAATAGTTCTTACTCACCTGAAGATGTAGAGGATCCAGAAAGTGAGAAGTTTGTGTTTAAAGTCACCATTTCACGCGTTGAGAGGATGACATTCTTTGCTAAACCTATACAGCTGACATTGGGGACAGAAAGGTGGTGCATGTGTGAGTGCAAGTGTAAAAGACATGGTAGACCCCAAAGGAAGTGGAGAACACAAGCTATCTGAGGTAACCATTGTCAGAAACATGTAATTATATCTACAATCCATAACAAATCCCTATCTGACAACCAATTAACTCCTGCGATAAATGCACTTGGAATTTCTATACAAGAATACAAGAATGGTAATGATGCCAGGAGACATAGGAGAAAAGATTGCCCTCACAGCCCTTTTTACTGTCCCCTTTGTTCTGCTTTTTCTAATCTCATCTTTTATCTCAACACCTGACAAGATCCCATTACGTAGTGTATCAATGTAAACATAGGTAAAGACAGATAGTTATACTGCCCGCTCCACAGTAGTGCCTACCTTCAGTAGGCCCCACTCATTCTCCAGTCCTTATCTTCTATGCCTCTTATCACTACTAGTTACAAATGTATAAATATCGCTACTTTGTATGTCTGAAAGTAACAAGTTTTCAAAAGTGCTTCATTACCACATACAATTACCTTAACCACAAACCAAACAACTTTCACTATCATCTTAATTGCTCTAATAATCTATCAACATTATCAATCAGACAACTTCAATCATATTTACAAGTTTCACCATTAATATTCAACTACACGACACCTCAGGCAAAGATTCAGATACCATGCCAAACTATCAGTCACTATCTGTACAGGATGTCATACCAGTCTACTCTCCAAACCAAATGATACACTATTTTTATAGCAATGATAATACAGCTATTTCATTATTTAAGAGAGTGTTAGGAATTGAGAATACTATTTTTAGATAAGTTTCATTGGCTGGCTCCTAATTATTTCTGCCCCCAAAATGTTTCTACCGCTGAACTCCTATCTCATTTTGTATAGGTAGTTCACTTAGGTAGCTAAATAAATCAGTCAGTTTTAGCCTGGCCACTCACATTGTTTGAGTCCATCATTTTAAGCTTGAGTTAACTGAGTTCTCTAGCTTCAAGTATCTTTCTCTTCTATCTCTCACAGCCAGCTTGGGTTAATGCCATGCTGCTCTCTTTGTTTATCCCATCACTCTCTTAATTATTATTAACCGTTGTAATGCCTAGAGGATAGTCTCCACATGTCTGATCAGAAACCGTTCCCGACCAATTCCCGAGACCTCATGCCTCTGGCCCCGAACCCCCGACCATCACGCTTCACCTATTCATACTCCACGTTTGATCCTTCCCTTCGTAGCTTACAACCCTGACTTCGGTCATTCGGTCACCGATCCCCGAACCTTCTCGTATATAAACCACGCATCCATGTACATGACAATCAGTTCTTATATCAACTAAGATACCCCAATACATCTTGTTTAATCCTTACACTCCTTCGCTCCCTTCGCTAAGGTCATGTCCGAACTTCGGGTGACCTCGGGCCTCTGTCACGATCATGGTTTATGATCCGAACCATCCGAACCATTCGAACCATCCGAACCATTCGAACCATTCGAACCATCCGAACCATCCGAACCATCCGAACCATCCGAACATCACGTTTCCGAATCCA
>QMFG01003665.1:0-14820 GCA_003314545.1 Ramaria sp. MG151
TTGGAATTGTCGTCTTGACTTGACCCGAGAACTCGGCGGTGATGACGCGTGTCGAAAAACTCTTATACCGTCCCAGTCCGTGCCTGTATTGAGATGAGATGTGTCCGAGCGCCAAAACTATCTACTAATATCCAGCGGAAGTTTAAATACACAAATCTCTATCGACAAATATAGCTATAGACGGAATGATTGAATTATTCCAACACCACTCCATGTTTTACCCAACTTGAGGATGGACTTCAGGCACGTATCCCCTATGTACTCCCCACCTATACATTGAACCGCGTCATCGGCGCCAATCTCCCGGATCCCGCCGAATTCACGTCACTCAGACCTCTCGATTACGAAATCACTCTCTTGCATAGACGAGACAGCTTAACCAGCAGAACATTAAATAAAATATCCTATACATACCTCTTCTCTCCTGTTTCACTCATTCACCCCCGCTTGTCTCCTCATTCTTCTCTCATGTTTCCCGCAAATACACCATTTCCTGAGTCAAGTCCCATCCTTGTCTTGTGCAGGCAACTCTATCTCCGGGTGAGAATTCCGATTTTGGGCCATGACAACCTGCTTTCACCAGATCACCCAAGCTGTTTCTCCTCCAGGAACGACGATCTTGTCAGCAAGAAGAGTAAGATCGCATCCCACCCAATGCAGACATCGACCCCCGCCTCTATATAAGCAACGCACGTTTCATCTGTTTTATGTCGTACTACGCACTGGACTGATACGAATATGAAGCCATACAGGAGTTGTAACATTATCATGAATGGGAGTGCTATACGCAGCACGAAGATCTTGGACATCTGAATGAGTAGGCGCAAAGGAAAGTGCGGGAGTCTATACAAGTTAACAAGGGCGTCAAGGAGAGGAGCGAGGCGGCATTCGAGAGCAATTGGTGGACGGTGGAGGAGGTTACTATTGATGGTGGGAGAGGTGAGGGTGACGGGTGCTGTGATGAAGGTGGAAGAGAAAGAAATTATAAAGGATTTTTCCAGGGATGTTGGATTCAGAGGAGGGACTCGAGGCACATATGCCCCAAATCATAGATCTTCTAACCAATGCGGTATCTCAGTAGCCTCCTCACCGCAACCGGACCCAGATCCAGTTCCGAAGCCCAACACCATTTCCATTTTCCCGTCGCAGATCATACAACATCTGTTCTAAACACTATGGGGAGAATTGAACTTGAGTTTCCTGCGCATCATTATCGTCACCATCTTGACGAGTCCGATTCCTGTGGAAAAGTGAAATACTATTCTTTTATTTACTCAACACTCCACTGGATGAGGCGTCTCGCTAAGCGCCGGAACATTTTTTCGACGACCGTGGATGGTCCTCGTGATCTGGGAGGCGAGTGCATATTTCAATGGGATGCACAGGGAAAGGGAGCACATCACACAGTACACGTGGTTTCAAACAACAATGTTCCAACTATCTGGAGCACGGGAGCACTGGAGTTTACCATGATTTTCGAACATCGTTAGACCTCGAACGGCGGTGGATGGACGACGCGACACGGTACGACTATGACAGACAGTGGAGTGAAGTGAAAGATGGTATCAGCCTTGAGTCATTCGAATAGTAATGGTTTCTTGTACTACGTGACACAAAATAGTAGCTACTAGATTCTGAGGGGATTAGAAGAGGACGCCGGCTCCAGGCACGTATCCCCTATTTGGTACTCCCGGACCCGGACCCGGACCCGGAGAAATTCCAGGCACATACACGTCATCTCCGGGATTTTCAATCCGCGACCGGATCCGGATCCGAAGCCGAAGCCGAAGCCGAACTCAATTTTCCTTTTCCATCGCAGATCGAAGACTATAGCGAATCGCTTCCAGCGCTGCATATTGTGAAAAGCTGAAAAGTTACTTATTTCTCGCTTCGCGCCACGTGAGTTTGTAACTGTCGTCTTGGAGAGACCCGAGAACTCGGCGTTGATGACGTGTATCGAAGCATTACAGCCATTATGAGCTCTCATATCGCCCAGCGTGTGCCTGTATCAAGATGAGACGTTTCCGAGCGCCAAAACTCTACTATCTAGCAGAAGTTTGAATAAGCAAATCCCTATTAACAAATATAGCTATAGACATCCTTGAACTTCTCCTGTTATTATTTATTCTGTCTATTGATTACGTAATCAGTTTGATAGTTCAAGGGAGCCGCCTAAGAGAAAATAGAAAAACAATTACAATTACATAGGATCTGTGACATCAATTCAAGGCTAGCAGCCTCAGAATCACTTTGTTTATTTTTAGATTCAATCGGACAAATAACCCCGAACAGGAATGATCGCAAACGCACGCATATACACCATTCGGACACGAACGGGCGCAAATAGCCAACAATTGATAGCCATGCAACTCTGAAACATTACCAAAGATAAATATGGTAATTAGAAAACATGTTCAATCCACCCCTATTGACACCGATCCATGACTGAAGCCCAAACACTTCTATTTCATTTAAGACAAGTGCCCAAACCTTCGGATGGAGTTTCAGAAGTTTTCTCATCAATTTTCTTGTTCTTTCAACTCAAAAATAATTGTATTTTGCATGATTTGTAGTTCTCAAAGCTCACAGATCGGTTTCAGAAGTTTTAACCTGTAATTACTTCCATTCTTGTGCAATCCTTCCCTCATGTAGATTCAAACCCTAAAACCGCTCCACCACCCTATCTTTCTCATTCACCCACAAGTGACTCACCTTAGCTACTGTTTTACTTAAATATTCTTGTAGTTCTCATTTGAAGTGTGGACCACCTATGCAATCTATGGTACTCAGTGCAATTTTCACACTATATGCAACATTCTTTGAAGGAACATGCGTGGTCTTTAGTCTGAAAGTGAAGAGGCCACTGGTGTTCTCTGCATATATAATCTACTGGGATATAAATTTGGTGGAACCCTTCTGTCTCGTGACTGCCTAGATGATGGGCGTGTGATAGAACATTCAGGAAGATGCCTATCTCACATGCAAAAATGTATGACAAGATCATCCCCATGTGACTCTGGCGGCTGACCCTCAGGCAGAAGCATGACAGTATCGAAGGCCTGCAGAAGACAGATGACCATTACTGAGATCTCATTGTATGTGAACTGAAGTATCATGTGTCCGTGAGGGGGAGGTATTTTCACTATGTGTCAAGGTCCTGTTCATGAAGGCAGAAATAAAGTCCTATGAAACATCTTGAGCTTCAGAGAGCTGGCGAGGAATAGAGTGCTTAATAGCATTGAAGTGTAAGATATGTATGGATTGGAGATGAAGTACCTTTTTTTGTGAAGGAGAGTATTAAGTGTATACTATTCAGAAAGAGATAAATCTGAGATATTTTATGAACCTATGATCCAAAAACAGGTTTGGGTCGAATTCCACAACTGAACAGATTACTCAATACAGATGCAGGTTACTCCAATGAAAACCACACTATACCGCACATGTCTGTGCATTTATGCATTTTCCAAGCTAAATACAGCACTCTGGGAGGCTGACCGGCATTCAGGAAATTTATGCACAGCAAAGAAGACGTTGCTCACTCGGCTCCTGCTCGAACGTAATAGGGCTTTCTGCAGTCTAGCCCTAGCAACGTTGTCGAACGCTTAGAACGACTTAAAGTGAAAAGAGCATGATGGGTTATCAAACTCCAAATTTACACTACCACGTATTCAATGGTCTACAAAGGTAAGTCAGAGACTTCCAAGGAAAAGAAATTGTAGGTCCGGGAGGGCATAAACTAAGAGTCTCTATAGTGTAGACCATGTTACATCGTCGATTGTTTATTACCGTAGTCAAATAGAAATGTTACCGTTAATCACAGCACCTGTATTTTCATTCCTTTACACCGTCAACGGTTGGACCACAAGTAAGCCAATTTCCATCAGAACTTCTTCACGTAAAGTCTCTAGCACAACAGGATACTGTGGCATGCAGTAGACGGAAAACGTTAGGGTGGCCATGGTCTGCATCACTGTCAGCAAATAAAAGGGAAGAGCAGGAGTAGATGGCGTACAGTATCACGACCAGCGATCAAGATGCAACGAAAGATGTGAGCATGACTGAATTCTCGCTACCTTCAAAATTACAAAGTTGACTGACTTGATTTTTTAAGTCTTAGAATCACAGTACTGAGTTTATATCACAGAGCTATTTAGACAACCTATATCTCTCCTGAATCGCACATACCTGCTGGGATAGACATGTTATTTTAAATAAGTTTTTTAGTTATTTTTTAGTTACAAGTGAAATAGCCGCTGAGAAGTACCGGCCCTCAACTAAATAATTTAGTATAAATAGCTCGATTATATACTGAATAAATTAGTTGGTTTCAGCCCAGCCGCTCTATAGAGAGCTTGGTAAAGTCTTAGTATCTCGGTTCAGTTCTCGTTTCAGTTATCGTTTCAGCTATCATTGCAGCCAGCACCCGCGCTTGTCCCATTCACATCTCTTAACAGATTAAAAGTCTCATCGTCTTACCATACCAGCAAGACAACGATTCGACTATCCATATCATCTACGCACACAGTGTACACGCAACGGCTACGACCCACGCTGTGCACTTGTCTCATTCCCGTGCATCTCGTTCAGCGCTCTCTCGCTCACGATCCCCTCCTCGAGCGCACACACACAATTGTGCACTCGCATTCGCAAGACCTCTCACACGCACGCACTATCGCGCGCTCACACTCGCAGAGTCTACCCCTCCCGCGCACTCGTATCTTCAATCTATCGCGGGCACGCACTTTCAACTCGCGCGCATGCACGATTGCGTACCTCCACTCGAAACCTTCTCGCACACACTCGTATTCGCACCATATTGTGCCGCATCTCGCACACTTCAAGTTCCTGCTTTCGCACTCGCAACATACTTGCATTTCAATGCGCAATTGCGCTCGCACAGCTCGTCGCATCGCTGCGCACGACTCCACCAGGACGCCTTATCGCCACATCACATCGTTACCTTTGGCGTCACACCGTTGCTCTCCGCGTCACATCGCACTTCGTTACCGTGTCACACCCACGTCACATTACATCACAACAAGCGTCGTCCCTGCGCTATCACGGCCGCTCCATTTTCTCGTCGCATCGCGTTACGTCATGCCTCCGCTCCCGTCACGTTACCTTTACCACGTCACCGCCGATCGCGTTCATCCGCACACTCCGTAATGATAAACCATTATTTCTTCTTTGCATAGTAACAAAAATTCTTATTTGTTGCAAAGATGGTTGTCTCCTTAAGGACCAGGAGTTCACCATCTTTGAAGGGGTGTGTTATTTTAAATAAGTTTTTTAGTTATTTTTTAGTTACAAGTGAAATAGCCGCTGAGAAGTACCGGCCCTCAACTAAATAATTTAGTATAAATAGCTCGATTATATACTGAATAAATTAGTTGGTTTCAGCCCAGCCGCTCTATAGAGAGCCCGGTAAAGTCTTAGTATCTCGGTTCAGTTCTCGTTTCAGTTATCGTTTCAGCTATCATTGCGGCCAGCGCCTGCGCTCGTCCCATTCACGTCTCTTAACAAGACACCCTCCCTGGCATATGGAACATCGGAGTGCTGATGCAGACAATGTAAAACCACTCCTTCGACATGTTCAGGTTTCTGGATTGTGGTGACGGCTTCACATTTGGTCCTGATGGGAAACCAACCATGATGAACATTGCGAGTACATGTCAGCTAGTGCCCCAGCTGAGTAATGCAACAACTGAGTGACTTCAATGATGAGTCCATGGACGGCTTTGCCAGCACCCCAATCTTCCCAGGGCAGCCCCAAGCTTCACCAACTAAGAATTTTCAACGATGCTTTGCCTGGAAAGGACTCTAACCTGGCCTTGACGAACTGTGTATCCCCAGCCGCAGGCTCTGCTGAGGACTCATGCTAGCCTACTTCTACCCGACCACCTAAATCCTTCCCCTCCTGGCACCCCAAGAAGAGCAAGCTCGCTCTGTTCGCATCCTATGCATTGCAGATGTGTTCCCCTCCCTGTGTAAGGAGCGGACGGTTCATCTTTTTTATATCGTACGACGTATAGCACAGGTACGTAGATGAAGCAAGACAGGACTTGTAACATTTTTATGAACGGGAGTGCTGTGCAAAGCATGAAGATCTCGGACATATGAACGGGTAAGCTCAAAGCAAAGTGCTGTGGAGGAGATGAGTGGGGCGGAATTCGAAAGCATTTGGTGGGCGATGGGAGAGGTAAAGGAGACGAAGGGTGTGATGAAGGTGGAGGAGAAAGAGAATTGTGAAGCATTTTTCCAGGGAACTTGGATTCTGAGGAGGGACTCCAAGCACGAATCCTCCAACTCTGGGATCTTTGAACTACTGCTCTTTTTTCGTACTCCCCCCTACTGCAACCGGACCCGGATCCAATTCCAAACACAACATCCTTTCCATTTTCCCGTTGCAGATCATACAACCATTCTGTTCTGAAAACTATGGAGAGAAATCAAACTTGAGCTTCCTTCGCATCATCATCGTTACCACCTTGATGAGTCTGATTATTGTAAAAAGGTGAAATATTATTTATTTATTCAGTGCGCCGCTGGAAGAAGTATCCTGTGAACTAAAACTGCTCGCATGGGTGATTTTATAACCAATGGGTAAGGGTGGTCTCGTCTCAACTGCTCGGCGTTGGTGATGCTGTCGAAATAAACATGTTGGCATCTGAAGGTCTGGTAGATCGTATATAGCTGTGTTTGAACAGAGGGGTGCTGTAAAAATAGCCCACTAACCGAAAGTCTGTCACACTGTCACACGCTACCAACCCCGGGATCTTCTATGTCCTATTCTGGTACTCTGCTCCCCGCAACCAGACCCAGACCTGGTTCCCAACAAAATCCATACACGACCTTTCTGCGCTGTTTGTTCAATGTTCTCTGCTTTCTCTAGTCAGCATATTGTGTTTTACCTCATGCCTCGATCCCCACCTTCTCTCGTTTCAAAATTATCTCGTTCATATATCCCATAACCTTTTTCATATATCCCATAGCCTTTCAAACTTCCATTCATCTTCCCAGCCGTGCCACTCATTCATCTTCATTTGCCCCATCATTCTCATTTGATGTTTACATGGCGATGCTACCACAACTTCACTGTAACCTGAACCCAATTGCCATCCGTGCCTCATGCAAGCAACTCCTCCCCCGGCTCTTTGGGCCCAGACTCCGCTGGAGACCCATGCTAGCCTCCTTCCACACTGGCACCCATACTGTTCCTGTCATGGCACAAAATCTTGGACATCTGAACAAGAAGGGGCAAAGTCATGGGTGGCGAAGCCTGAATGGTAGGAGAGGTGAAGAAGACGAAGGTCATGGTAAAGCCGGAGGGGGAGAATTGTGAAATATTTTTCCAGGTAAGTTAGATTCCGAGAAGGATTGGAGGACGAATAACAGGTAGGACAAACTTGGCTCGAGGCATGCACCTCCAATCCCCGGATGTTCTCACCATTACCCTATTTGAGTACTCTTTGCCACCGCCATCCCAAATCAAAACCCAACCTGCCTCCACACAACCATCTTCATATCGCGAAACCACTCTCGATTCGAATCTCAACCTCTCCCATGTCTCTTCAACCCACCACCCTCCTTCCTGGCAGATTTCCAATTGTAGCTTGAGGGCTGTTTTTATTCTGCGCATCCATGGACACAGTTGCCTTATATGCTCCATACTCGCACATGTTATTTCACTATCTATTTACCGCGCGACCATTACATTACGTAATCTACTGATGCATCAGTAGCGCCGCATAGAATAAAAACAATAAAAATCCATAAAAACATCTACTAATGAGAATACAAGGCCTCAGGCCTTAGGATATAATCTGTTTACATTTCTAGGACTACTCAGCCAACGATCCCTGGCCTATGCAGGGACGAACGTGTGCATATATGCGCTTCGGACACGAACGGGCTCCAATAGCCACTGATCGAGCCCCGCGTGGCTTTGAAACACTTCTACCAACTCTTACGACACTCTTATTTCCATTCCCGATCACCCCTATCGTCGCCGATCCACAAACGAAGCTGATCGCTTCGATTTCATTTAAGCAAGCGCCCAAAGCTTTGAAATCGAGTTTCAGGATTTTCTCTTGTTGTTTTTCTTGTTCTTTTGACTCAGTATAGTAGTAAAACACATGATCCACACCTCCTACCACCCCACGATCAGTTTCAGATATTTTAAACATGCTTTAGTACATTTTTTGTGCATTCTTTCCCTCATGTAGTCTGCAACCCCAGAATCGCTCCATCGCCCCAATATTCTTCTTGGTAACACAAAGGACAATTACTAGCTAGCTCTCACTATAAGTACACTTGTAAATTTCTCCAGAATCCAAGGCAGTATAACCTCCACAGTCTCAGAACAGTCTCCACATCTTTGCTTGATATCTCAACATCGCTTGCTTTGTTAACGAATCGTCACTGGCTGTTCGTCATCGATTCAAGCATCCTATTGAACCCATTGTTCATCTCAAAACTGTTAAGTTACAGTTATCTCTCTATCTACAGCTCGCGTCACTGTACGCGAACTTTAAGCGCTGATATTTGATTCCGCATCAGCGCATCCCCCGCGCTAGATTTCACACACACCGCTTAGATTACATTTTAGGCGCTTAAGAGCCGCATCAAGTATACTCGAAGAAAATCATTAAAACAAATCAAATAAACAAAAATAAAATAAATAAAAATCATTTTCTTATTTCTTATTAGCACACAGTTCCAGTCGTTCTCTTGTCTTGGCTCTACCCTGACACATTACAGCCTCTTTGACATGTGATACTCTCTCTGAATTTTGTTTTGATGTTTGAGAGTCGGTACAGAAACAATAATTCTGGAGCAGGAGGCCCGGCTCTGATGACCTGACGACCTTGTACAAATTCTCGTCTTGCTATGAAGAATTCAACAAAAATGTGGGCGATATCTGTCTGAAGGTTTTGTAGATAACATCGTATATAGTAGTGTTTGAATGGAGTGGTGTTGTAACAATAGCGAACACCTTGTGTCACACACACTGTCACACTCTGACCCGGATAACTAACCACTGCCCTATTCAGGTGCTCTCTGCACCGCAACCGGACCCGGGCCCGATTTCAAAACCTCCTTCCCGTCGCAGATCATACAACCACCTTTAAGGTTCTCTGCTTTCTGTAGTAAGCAAATTAATACCTTGTGCCTTGATCCCCAACTAACTTCTCTCGTTCCAAAATTATCTCATTCATATCTCCCATAGCCTTTCGAACCTCCCGTGTCCTATTTTTCCTTCACAGCCTTCAGAATACATTCAGAACACCTCACTGCTTTCCTTGCTCCATGACACCCGTATAGACGTACGCACTCCTACAAGTCGAAGATTGTAAGATTGTGAGAGGTGAGTTGAAGCTGGAAGCCCCAAACTGACGAGTAAGTGACGTTGATAGAAATGTGTTAGTACGTTTGTTTGCCAAGTTACCTTCGTCACATCTTCAAGAGTGAACGCTGACCGATTTCGGGTTCAGCCGGACAGATGCGGTCCTCGGAAGTTGTTCGCGAGGCATGCTGTGTCTTCCCAGTGACACATAACAGGCCTTGAGGGAATCCCGGCAGTCGCGATCATTCTCCCTCCCTTTTTTCATGGTAATGAATAATCATTCTTCGATAGAAGCTCAACTGATAATTCTAAAGCACAATGGTCTCTATGTCAATGTACAAGCCGGTCACGATCGACTTCAGTTGAAGTTAATATATGCCGGTGAATTATCCAGTGAAGATAGAGAGGTTGGTCAGGTAGGTTGTGTGATATCTTGTCACATACATGTTGGAGTTAGAACCGGTAAGCCTAGAACGCAGTGTCATGTGGGACTCTGTAGGCATCTAGGTTATAGTTGCTTAGTAATCCTAGCAACTAACTAGCGTAGTTTTAATTACTAAGCCCTCAGTGAACTTCCCATTCACTGAGGTGCGTATTTTCTTATCTGCCTGGATACACAAGTACTTACTACTTTGTAGCCTTGTGTGTTTAGGTACAGTAGCAATATATACTCAGTGAACTTCCCATTCACTGAGCCTTATGTGTTTAGCTACTGCTCTTATTTCAACAATACAATCATAGTGATGGGTCATGATAGTACGATATTTATGATAGTATGATATTTTGCCTTCCGGGATCAGTACAAGTCAAACATTATTACAATGCTATCTTGAGAATATATGTTTAATACAGGAATATATTCTGCGGTCCAGACCCAGCCGCGCTGATCGGCCAAATGTTGTGCACCAACACCCTTGGGGACATTCTCGGATGTAACTCCGACGAAATCAGCCTTCCGATGCTCGGAGCTGCATTCTTTGAGGAAGGGTGGCTGGAACCAAGTTATTTATACATCCGTCCCATAGATACGATCGCACTGGGAGACGTTGGCTACGTGACAGAAGCGGGTGACTTTGTAGTTGTTGACAACGTTCACCACTCAATGCAAGCAAAATATGGGACTCTCTCCTGGAACGACAGTCAGGAGTTCTATAGTGGTGGGAAGGTCCTCAAAGACATTCTTGTGGAAGTTGTAGAGAGCCATTCCGGGAAATCTTACAAAAGACAAAGGCAAGTGCACCCTCTCTTTGAGGTTTGATTATCAAGTAACGTATTTCTAGGTTTTTCCCTCTCACTATCCCTGCGAGTGTGAATATCTTCAGTAGATTAGAATATAAAAATCTCGATGAGACACAGGCATGGAAACTGCTGCAGAATGACGCTCACTCGATCATTGCCAAACATGGCCTCTCAATCGCCCCCCACGATTTGAGACTCGGTAAGTGTTTCTATAACTTCTATACTGAAGGTTGAAAGGTAGCACTACAGTTATTGGAATTTATGGCTGGACGGCCACTCATCTGACGACCGCGGATGGTCCCTATGTTCTAGGACACGAGTACACCTTTCAATGGGAATCACATGCCAAGGGAACGGATCCCACAATATATGCCTTTTCTAACAGCGATGCTCCAACTATCCGGAGCACTGGAGCACCGGTGTCTATCACGAATTTTTGAATATCATTCGACCTCGAACCGCAGCGGCTGCATGACGCAAATTGGTATGACAGTGAGGGATGGTCGAGTGAATTGCGAGATGGTTTCCGTCTTGAGTCATTCGAACAGTAAGAATTTCTTGTTTTTCAAACATGACACACTGCTCACATTGGAACAGTAGTCTCCACGTAGAGTGCCTACAGCTCCCCATCGGTGCTGCTCTTCCCTTTATCACCGAGGTTGAAGAGCAGCTTTGAGGTCACGATTGGCGGTGTGAGCTTTCCATGGACACCATGAAATTCGTTTCACAGCCGTAAACGTGTGGCCGTCTGCGCTGTCCGAGTTTTCCTACCTTGCGACAGACAAAGCACGTTGTAACTTCATACACGCGGTTTTGCATCTCTTTGTTTCACAAGCTCTGAGTATAGGGTATCATGGTCCACACCATCTCTCATCCCCCGTTTCTCATGTTTTGACTTCACTCACCCATATAAATGTCTGAGGACCCTGTACAGAATGCCTGTGTCACTATGAGGGAAGACACTTTCCCAAGCTTTGAAGAAATAAAAATACCAGAGTTTAGAGATGTGCCATTGGCTAACAATGAGATCCCTCCAAATCAATCTTGGATATATGCCAACAATTTTAGGTTTAAGCGCTGCAGCTCCTCATCCACGCTGTTCGTGTAGCAGCAGCCTGTCGTTTTTCACCAAGACTGAAAAGTAAACTCAAAGATATGGTTTGAAGTGTGGACCACCTATGCAATTTATGGTAGTCAGTGCAATTTTCACACTACATGCATGGTCTTTGGTCTGGAAGTGAAGAGGCCACTGGTGTTCTCTGCATATATAATCTACTGGGATATAAATTTGGTGAAACCGTTCTGTCTCGTGACTGCCTAGATGATGGGCGTGTGATCGAACATTGAGGAAGATGCCTATCTAACATGCAAAAATGTTGTTGGAATCTGGGCTGCGGAAAGTGTCACGTCATCGCAGGCCACATGGGAACCGCTGGAGTCATTGGGAGTGGACAGGCTTAAATTGGAGAACAATAGCTACTACAGTATATAACTAGACAATTAGTGACAAAAAATACTGAGTCGGTCTTTCCCTCCATTTATCTGTGTCTTATCTGTGTCTAAAACTTCAACAAATGTATGACAAGATCATCCCCATGTGACTCTGGTGGCTGAGCCTCAAGCAGAAGCATGATAGTATCGGAGGCCTGCAGCAGACAGATGACCATTACTGATATCTCATTGTATGTGGACTGAAGTATCATATGTCCGTGAGGAGGAGGTATTTTCAATATGTGTCAAAGTCCTGTTCATGAAGGCCGAAATAAAGTCCTATAGAACATCTTGAGCTTCAGACAGCTGGTGAGGAATAGAGTGCTTAATAGCATTGAAGTGTAAGATATGTGTAAATTGGAGATGAAGTACCTTTTTGGTGCAGGACAGCATTAAGTGTATACTATTCAGAAAGACCAAAATCTGAAATATTCTATGAAACCTATGATCCAAAAACAGATTTGGGTCAAATTCCACAACTGATCATGAACATATTACTCAATACAGACGAAGGTTAGTCCAATAAAAACCACACTATACCCCACATGTCTGTGCATATATGCATTTTCCAAGCTAAATACAGCACTCTGGCAGGCTGACCGGTGTTCAGAAAATTTATGCACAGCAAAGAAGACGTTGCTCACTCGGCTCCTGCTCGAATGTAATAGGGATTTCTGCAGTCTAGCGCTAGCAACGTTTTCGAACGCTTAGAACGACTTAAAGTGAAAAGAGCATGATGGGTTATCAAACTTCCTAACCCAAATTGACGCTACCGCGTATTCAATGGTCTACAAAGGTACGTCAGAGACTTCCAAGGAAAAGACATTGTAGGTCCGGGAGGGCATAAACGAAGAGCCTCTATAGTGTAGACCACGTTACATCGTCGATTGTTTATTACCGTAGTCAAATAGACACGTTACCGTTAATCACAGCACCCAAGTATTTACATTCCTTTACAAAGTCAACGGTTGGACCACGAGTATGCCAATTTCCGTCAGAACTTCTCGCAAAGTCTCTAGCACAATAGGATGCTGTGGGATGCAGTAGACGGCAAACGTTAGGGTGGCCATGGTCTGCATCACTGTCAGCAAATAAAAGGGAAGAGCAGGAGTAGATGGCGTACAGTATCACGACCAGCGATTAAGATGCAACGAAAGACGTGAGCATGACTGAATTCTCGCTACCCTCAAAATTACAAAGTTGACTGACTTAAATTTTTGAGCCATAAAATCACAGTACTAAGCTTATATCACAGAGCTATTTAGACAACCTATATCTCTCCCGAATCGCACATACCTGCTGGGATCGACACCCTCCCTGGCATATGTAACATCGGAGTGCTGATGCAGACGATGTAAAACCACTCCTTCGACATGTTCAGGTTGCTGGATTGTGGTGACGGCTTCACATTTGGTCCCGATGGGAAACCAACCGTGATGAACATTGCGAGTACATGTCAGCTAGTGCCCCAGCTGAGTAATGCAACAACCCGAGTGACTTTCAACGATGAGTCCATGGACGGCTTTGTCAGCGCTCCCAAATCTTCCCAGGGAAGCCCCAAGCTTCACCGACTAAGAATTTTCAACGATGCTTTGCCTGGAAAGGACTCTAACCTGGCCTTGAAGAACTGTGCATCCCCGGCCGCAGGCTCTGCTGAGGAGTCATGCTAACCTGCTTCTACCCGAGCACCTAAATCCTTCCCCTCCTGGCACCCCAAGAAGAGCAAGCAAGCTCTGTTCGCATCCTACGCATTGCAGACGTGTTCCAGGAGCGGACGGTTCGTCTTTTTTATGTCGTACGACGTATAGCACAGGTACGAAGATGAAGCAAGACAGGACTTGTAACATTTTTATGAACGGGAGTGCTGTGCAAAGCATGAAGATCTCGGACATATGAACGGGTAGTCTCAAAGGAAAGTGCTGTAAAGGAGATGAGTGGGGCGACATTAGAGAGCATTTGGTGGGCGATGGGAGAGGTAAAGGAGACGAATGCTGTGATGAAGGTGGAGGAGAAAGAGAATTGTGAAGCATTTTTCCAGGGAAGTTGGATTCTGGGGAAGGACTCCAAGCACGTATCCTCCAACTCTGGGATCTTTTAACCACTGCTCTTTTTTAGTGCTCCCCCTTCCCGCAACCGGACCCGGATCCAATTCCGAACACAATATCCTTTCCATTTTCCCGTTGCACATCATACAACCGTTTTGTTCTGACAACTATGGAGAGAATCGAACTTGAGCTTCCTTCGCATCATCATCGTTACCACCTTGAAGAGTCTGATTATTGTAAAAAGGTGAAATATTATTTATTTATTCATGTGCGCCGCTGGATGAAGTATCTTGCGAACTAACACTGCTCGCATAGGTGATTTTATAACCAATGGGTAAGGGCGGTCTCGTCTCGACTGCTCGGCGTTGGTGATGCTGTCGAAATAAACGTGTCGGCGTCTGAAGGTCTGGTAGATCGTTATAGAGCTGTATTTGAATAAAGGGGTGCTATAAAAATAGCCCACTGACCGAAAGTCTGTCACACTGTCACACGCTACCAACCCCGATCTTCTAACCACTGTCCCATTCTGCTACTCTCCTCCCCACAACTGGGCCCAGACCCGGTTCCTTTTCTGTTCAATGTTTTCTGCTTTGTCTAGTCAGCATATTGTGTTTTACCTCGTGCCTCGATCCACTACTTCTCTCATCCCAAAATTATTCCGTTCATATATCCCATAACCTTTCGAACCTCCTTTCC
>QMFG01003670.1:0-38801 GCA_003314545.1 Ramaria sp. MG151
CTTCAATTCAACTTTTATTAGTCAAATCCACTTCAAGGAATGTAAGACCATTGACTGTGATCGACATAAACTGTAAAGTTCATTCGATTCACGAGATAGAATCCTTTCGGAATTTCTGTCTCTTCAGAACTATGCACGTTATTCACAGATGTTCCGAAAGTCATTCGCTTTTACTGTAGGATTTTCATTTGCTTTCCAAAACCATTCTATTACTATTAGGAATGTTTCCGAACACATTTACTAATCCAACATTCATCCACAACATTTATTGCTATTATTTGGATTCTGACACTGATGTTTTCAGAACTTCAGAATGGGTTTAGAATCAGAGGGACTTGACTTCAACTTATGTATTATGCTTTCCCAGTCATCCTGTCCCCTATTCCAGATTTTGGAACTTTAGAGTTTTTGGAACATCACAATTAAGAAGAGAGGACTTAGGGGAGAAGTAAGCTTAGTTAATATTTAAACTAGTGAATAGTACAATAATTTGGGCATATAAGTATCTGAGAAATGAATGTCTAGCTAGAAAAAGAGGAATAAGAAGGATAAATAGAGAATATTATAATGCAGGGCTAAATCCAGAGGTCATGTGATTATCCTAAGCAAGAACACAAGAAGTTTTATAATCTGGAAATGGAGAAGGTACTTAAAGAGGACATAATAACAGATTCAAATGTTCAAAGTATTGGGGCGGGTTCAGAATAATTGGAATATCTGATCTGACAATTGTATTCTGACCCCTCGACAAGTTCCAGTGTCAAATAATTCAACCATGCATCCAGCGTTACATTTCCGAGGTATGATAGCTTAATTTTATAGCATGGCAACGCAGTGGCCTCAAGCCCTCGTATATAACGCCGCGGCGGTAAACTGCACCTGCTCATTTATTGTCCTAATGAGTATCCCACGTCTCAACCCTTTCGGATGGGCAATAGCCCCTCTCGTATAACGACACGCTGTAAGCCATCTGGTAATGTAGCAGGATGTGCGTGATAATGGAAGGCTAAGCGTCGTTACTACCTGCCCTCATCGACATATTTTTTTATCTCCGCGGTATTTGTCAACCCATGGTCGACAGGCATAATTAGGTGGCTATGTTCACAATCATCCCATTTCACGTTATTAATGGACACAGATGTCTCCGCGGGTATGTGCACAACTGAATTGCTAGAGTTGTTTCTAGATCATAAAAATTAAAAGTCTACTCGATACAAATGGGTCCCAACTGTATTGGCATCACATGCATAGAGAAGTATCACTGAACAGAACTTAGAGCTGGGCATATGGATTCCAGCCTTCGAGGCTAAATGCTCAATTCCGCAAGGTGTGATGTCAGCTCACAGCATCTGTGCGCAGGTACTCGCTCTACACGCATAATAAAACAATACATAAACACTTGGAACTGAAAGACCTACTCTAAATGCTTCATGCCTTATGCATTTGGTCTCAGGCCAGCCAGTTGCCTCGCAAACGGAGACTTTGCCCGCATGACGGCGCCATATCGATATAGTAGGAACGGCGTGATCGCAAACACGGTGCCTAGGAATTCGTTAGTGCCGAGGTTGCCCCGACATTGAAAATTGCACACCCAATGCGGCTACCACCGAGCCAGCCAAGTGTATACCCAAATCGTTGTACATAGGGGTGGCAAGAAGACTGAAGAGTGCCCCAATAATCAAGCGAACACACGACTGGCCACTCAGTGCGCTGGAGGCATAAATCGTGTAAGAATCGGTAACCTGTCGTCCCATGCTAAGAACACTTGATGACTGAGAATAGAAATGGCACTGACATAGTTGAAACATGCCACGCTGGTAATGAACTTCAGTGAAACACAAATGCACAGTGCTGTGGCTTACTAGACCCCAAACATCTTTGGGCGGTGAAATCACAATGTATACGCATACACTTCACGAGGAAACAATGACTCACCGATGAATAGATCAGGCACATACCGATCACGGGAACTACCCAAGGAAAGGAAGTCCAGCTGGTCCAAGCTTCGCGCAATTGTAGTGAGTGGTGACATCTCCGGAGGCCAATACCTCGCTCACCATATATCCAACACCCTACCACGTTGAGATCAATACAATATCTCTTTAGATGACTCGATCAATGACTCACCAGTTGGGAATGCCAGTGCTGAAAACATAGCTATATATAATCTAGCCTCGGGACCCTTACGTGCAACGTTACGCGCGTAGACACGATCGCACCAGACGTTGACACCTACATCATGTAAAAGAGATGTTTAATTGTAAATCAATCCCTATAGAAAGAACGATTACTCGCCCAAACCCAAGGTAGGCCCTATGAGCTGTGCCAGAAATACTAGACCTATCTCGCCTGCATTGAAGTTGTACACTCGGCAAAAACAAGAGATATGGCCTCGAGCAATAAGTAAACTAACTAAGATTAGTACGTTGCCACTTTTATACACACGGTGACACTTACGGATCGCCCAGCTGTCAGTTCCCATCTCCGTGAGTATTATATGTATTGCAAAAATTATGAGGGGCGCACGAATAAGTAATCCACATCTAGTATTTAAACTGTTAAACGATTCCAGATATAGACAACTTAGGTCCTCACCGTGGTTGCAAAGAGAACAGGTTCGGTGCATAACAGTCTAACCGGCCTCGTGAGCGATATTTTTATCATCTTCCCTACAGATGAACGCTCTTCTTCAGCTTGGGCACGATAACGGGGATTACCCGTCTCGGCTCGTATTCGTGCAGCTTTCCTAACCAATATGACAGATGCTACAGGTGAAGCAGGGTTGGGTTAGAGTCTCCAAAGAAGGAGCGGCTAATGTTTAGCACCTCTAGTCTCTTTTGAAATTATGATGAGCACCAAGGCAAATAGACCTGAAAGGCTAAACAGGATCCAATTGATGAACTGGTAGCCTAGCGTCAATTCCACATATCCAAGGGTGGCAGGACCAAGACTTGTTCCCGCAAAGGCGACAAAGGAGTATATCGCCTGCACGACGCTGTTTTTTCAGCGATGTTAAGTTACGATTGGATTTCAATTATACCATCGGAAATCCCCGTTCGTGTGTTTCCCACATGTCCGCCAGAAGACCCCCTAAGAGGGATATACCAGTAGACGCGCCGATGCCAGAGATAAATCGAGCAACAAGCACAGTAGTAAAGTTCTGATAGTGCTATCCTAAGCTGCATATATGCAGATGGAAGAGATACGCATACCTTAGCTAACGCCTGAGGAAGAAACATAGCCCAGAAGACAAGCGACGAGGCAATATACACAGGAATTCGGCCATATACCTCTGAAAATGGTGCAAGCACCAGGGGAGCGATGCCAATCGAGAATGTATTCACAAGAACACCCAGCGTTCCAGTGGAGTGAGAGATATGGAGAGCTACAATTTAGAACCAGTAAGCCAATGCCAAGCAAAATATAAAAATGAAAGAGAGATGACTCTGGATAATTGACCTTTTTCTAAAGAGGGCTGGGAGGTAGCGTAGCCCGAAATAGAACCCCCACTAGTGCAGTTTTCTCCACGGTAAGTTGAGTAACTATTTCATCACCTCGCGTACTCACACTACTGTCACGAACCCGAAACCCATGGAACTTAGTATCCACTTGCGTGTTCTTGACCAGTTGATAGGATTTTCGGGATCACTGGACAATAGTTCGTTTTAAAATGAGGCCGAAACGATACATTTGGAAAGAGGTAGTAACAACATACTCTGGACCATCCCAACTGACGTAAACGTAGTCCTCGACAGATAGTTTGGCAGTAACGCTTTGCCTCTCTAGATCGCATTTCCCGACATCCATTGTGCGATCCGCGTCTCGATGGATGAAAGCACTTACGTTTTTAGCAATAAATCTAGGAGCTTAAGAACAGCTATGCACTCGTTTCCTGGCTGTTATCATGCCCGCAAAGGACCAGCTCCAATTACTGAGACTCAGAAGTCCAAAAACGTGCGGGCATATTCTAGAAGAGGGTGTCTAGTCAGTGTCTTTGGGTTGGTAGTTGGCTGGTTGATGGTAATGTCCAAGTTGCTTCCTTAGTTATGCGAGCCCTACTTACTATCTCCAATTGGCACTGTGAAGATGAACACAGGTCACGTGTTTCTCGTGTCAGCCACATCGATGTCCGAGAGTCGCTAATGAATTCTCAGAACGATAACCCTGCCTATACATCACGAGGAAGAAACCTAGAAAATAGAAGCGGGAGATGTCACTAATAATCAGCAAATTTGACGTACGAGTACAATAGACCACTCTTTACTGTTCGAACCTACTAGTACCCTCCGAGTTGACGTCGTCAAGCATGGTTTTCTCCCCTCGCCCATTAATTAATCGGTACTGACATTACTATATCTGAATTCATAACAAGTACATTGCGGGGGAGTGCGCTCCATGGAGGTACAGTGCTACAACGTCAGAAATAGTTCCGCGACGGCTGCTAGCATCAACATCGAGTTTCAGAGATAAAACTTACGGATGAAGGCAAGGGGACACAGCCGATCGCAAGGAGTAGTTCTTGTACCTAAGAGACAAACAAATATGTGTCAGAAAAGCCGTCCAGAATAAGGAAAGAGGTGGAGTGAGGAAATCTAAGTTTGCATGTTGACTCTGCACCACGTATCTCGATATACGCTTCTAACCGTCACCCTTGGACTGGCAGGCAACTCCTGTGATCAATCCCACACCATGATAGATAAACTTGCACACCTTGGTGGAGTAGATGCTTGCCCACTCGCAGCTGTAGAATTTGAAGTTATACTGGGTAATCCGATTGTATGGTCATGAATGTCTGTTGTTCAGCACGGATAAGGCGGCTTTTGTCTCAAGACAATCATTAACGCTAGCAGATACATCACTCACATAGTTTTTGTCAGTGATGAAACTGAGTTGCATTAGCGGAGTTAGCAATTAACCACACTAAAGTACTAGTGTTAGGACTTTCAGCCCGGTTCAATTCGTTGCCCAAGTTCACTATAATACCATCAATTATTCTTTATCAAAAAATTTACATTGCTTGTTACAATGTCTACAGAAGTTCCCCATTCCCCGGTGTACATACGATATCCGTGCCGTCGACGGCGTCGTCCCTCATGTCTGACCCCTTACCCACCTTCGCCCGCGTGTTCTACAGGCTCCTGTCTCCAGCATCATCGGGCCCCACACTTACACAACCTCGTGCACCATCCGCGTCGCATGCATCATTCGTACGTCCCGCCTCACACATCCTCCGGAACCCCTCATCCCCTGCACCCTCTCACGTCATCATGTCGAAGTGAGATCGTCTGCACAGACCATCCTCTCGCATCTTATCGCCCACATAATTTGCATGTCAACCACCTTCCCACACCCTCATACGCGTCATCTGTGCGATCTGCTCCTCGGGACGGAGGTCAATAAGTACCTACGCTAAGGACCGTTGGTGGTGGTGGTATGAAGGAACAAAACGGAGTACGGTCTTGTTGGTCAATTTGGTCAATGATGCAGACTATGTCAGCAGAGCTAGCCGCTGACTAATGCACTAAACTGGCTTTTCGGCTTTCTAAGCCGCCACTTGTCACAAGTTACGTGTGACAGCCCCCTCTTCCTGCCTAAATTCCCCAGCAATGGCTGCGGTTCTTGTCCGTTCCTCTGTTTTGCGGCGTCCGCTACACCGCTCCTTTGCTGCCACTTTCCATTGTATGTCCATGGTGATCATGAACCATTTTATCTTAAGACTGATTGTTATCGCACTGCAGCTCGACAAACATCAACTGCAACTAACTACGTTCCAGGCGGACGTACGTGCGAGTCTTTACCTTATTCACTTCCATATCCTAACATCTTGTCTTGTCTCTACTCTAGCCATTCTTCCAGGCACTGTGAATGATCCTACCACTTTTCCACCACCCTCCAAAATGGATGGATCCCATCACTGGGCATATGAACGCCTTCTTAGTGCATCACTCATTCCTCTCACTGGCGCGGCGTTTGTCACTGGTGGATCCAGCTATCCTGTTCTCGATGGCCTACTGGGGATTGCACTGGTGGTGCATTCGCATCTTGGGGTGAGTGTCTATGTAGTAACACGCCGTCTGTTTTTTACTCACAGGGTAGCTTTGGACGTTCAGTTTGATCAGCTTGTGATTGACTATCTTCATACGCGCAAATTCCCTGTGCTGGGACGAATTGCAAAGTGGGGGCTTAGAGCAGCGACAGTTGGTGTTTTGGTTGGCGTATATCAGTTCAACACGAACGATATTGGTGAGTCTTCCCAGTCGAAACAATATTCTTTAAGTTCCTTCTTCATTTTACCCTTTTGTTCTTTTGTTTTTGGCACTGAATTGCCTCAGGAGGATGGTCTACTTCAATTTTCATATATAACCCCTTATTTCCAAATAAAGCCGTATCAATTTGATGGCACCTTACATCATCACTAACTTCGACTTGTTTTCAGGCTTGACAGAGTTGATTAAGAGAACATGGCATGCATAAGCCGGCTCCGCTACAAACTCTCCTGTGTAGACCTGGAATCATGTACGATTGTGGTTGGTATAGACTTTTGAACAAAAGTTCTATTCCGATCGAGTCTTTATCTTCCGTTATCGAATTTGTGTGCTATGATCCTGGCGAGAGGATCGTGAGAGCTGCTATGGTATGCAGCACGATAAATCGCCGTGATATGCTTATATCTCTGGGAAAACATTTGGTAATGAGTTTCGGCGAACAGACTTAAGTTTCTAGCATCCAACTCTAGAACTTGCAGGGCGCAAGATGATCCCCTATCAAAATATACGAAGAAGAGCAAATCACAATCACAGCTATCTCGATACTAGACCAGGCACAGCAGCCATCAGCCAGGTGAACTGGCTAAGCTACAAATGTACGGAGTATCTTAGAACTTGGTTTGAAATGCAATGTCCACCCCAGTTGTGATATTTTTTTTTTTAAAGTTAAAGGAATGTTGTCATAAAAATATGGTCACTTTCATGTAGCTAGTTGTTTATTTCATCTCCCCCTCCCTTGCTGCTGATCACTCCGTCCCCGAGGAAGGTCGTACTAGTAATAACTTGCCGTCAGCGCCACAAAGCTACGTCACGTCCCCTTACCGTACAGCGGACTAACACCATCGAGGATCAATAAACCCTACTTGGATAAGATAAGAACGGAAGGACGGAGAATACATTTCCGCCGTATATGAACGTGGAACCAACGGAGAAACCTGGAAGCGCTCTTCAATTGCCAGATACTGATGGTTAAAGAAGGCATGATATGGTACCAAAGTCACCCTGGACATTTACCCAGACAAGGCGCTACTCAGCCGCAGCTTGGGTGTGGTGCGGACGAATTGCTAATCGTATCGACTTATGTGCCGTTGCTCCAGAAGTTGAAATCATAAATGGAATCCGGTCATTGCCACACTGATTCGTACTTTGGTCACACCCACTGCGTTTATACACAATGTACAAATTTGAAAACGATATTGATGTATCCCTTTGAAATTTTGTCAATTTCGAGTTAGGAAGTCAGGAGATAAGAGCTGAAAGTCGGGATCCCCTGCACAGTCAAGTGAAGCCTTCCTTATGAGAGCTCCGCATCGGACGAGATTGACATCCTCAACAGTAACTAGTAACGGCTTTCAATGAAAAATTTGTCCCAAGACGACGGTATTTAATTTGAAGAGAGGCATTTGCGAGGAATGTGTCGTGTTTTCCGAAGAATATGAATAGATGGTATAATTATGGAGAAGTAGCAAAAATCATGCCACAGCGATGAAACAAAACACGTAACACAGGCGGTAGTTCAACTTGCAATGAGAAGTTATTTGCATTGTTGTCGTTGACTAAGTGCAAGTCAGCACGAATAGGGTCCGACGCACTATTTGTACAATTCCACTAGCAATAGATGAGTTGTGTTGAACCAAATGGATATCATTGACCCTATCGGGATGATTGCGTGTGTAAATTTCGAGAGATTCGCGCTGTAATGTCCTAGGAACGAACCATTGTTCCGTAGATGTTGAAGGGAAGTCGTTACCGGTAAAACGTGATGATAAACCGTCTCAGTCGCCTGTTTGTGGCATTGCCAGACTTTCAACCTCTGCAGGGTAGGGGAAGTGTTGGGAACGGACAGCTGTAGTTTGTTCGTCTTTGACCCGGGAATGAAAGGAGTGAAATAAATCGTGTGTTCCAAAGGCGGCGATCTCTAGATAATTATTTCTTCTTTCCCGTTCTTGATGAACGAGGCGACGAACACGCGGGGCTGAGCGGGTGTTTGGGAGGACACGTACATCTCCCAGGCCGGGGGGGACAGATGACACTGGTACACTGGGAGCTAAAGCGCAAAACGAAGGGAATCAGTGGAGTCATCTTCGAGTAGCTTTCTGAATACGTGATGGCGTCACAAACCACTGCACAATTGCCAACTTCACCGGCGGGTTTTCTCCTAGAGTTCTGGGTGGTTTTGAACCTCGTAAAAGACTGGCCATATTGTGGCTTTGAGCTTGGTCCTCTTTTTTGAACAAATGAGAGACGGAGATGATACCAGGGTCAAGACCACCGAGGACGACTGGAGCAGGTGGGCATCAAAAGGTTGTCCTTAAAGTTATATGGAACAAAAGATGCGGCGCGGCTACTCGTTTCTAACTGCCCATATATACGATTGTTCGGAAGAGTTATATATTCTATCTCAAGGAGATCAATATTGCCGAGATGGGGGACCGCCGTCCACCTGCAGCCACTCTCTTTCATGGCAACTTAGCTTCCGGAATCAACATTTGGGTCTTCCTTCGCCCGATGTTTAGCTGAACTAATCAACGGATCCTCATACACAACTCTTCTGCAGAAGCAATTGACCACATTGCCATCCATTCTGTGGGTCGTTGTGGTCTTACCTCTCAGGCGCTTGATTAGCGGAGCGTTTTCGACCAATAATGAACTCTCCACCAGAGGCTCTTTCTCCTTCGCCGTCAACGCCTAGTTCAGGATCCCCTTCGCCAGACGATGTTGGTCTTCACACACCTTCTGCTTCCACAGGAGGCGGCGGCATTTCCGAATCACAAGCTGCAAACGTTTTAGCCTCCCCCGGCCAGGCACAGGCGAAAAGACGTCTCCCCGCCTCCTCTTCCTCGGCTTTTTCGGGGAGAGAGGGACGTGAAAGTAAAACGAGAAGGAGGGAACATGGTAAGGACGGTGATCGCGACGAGGAGCCTAGGAAAGGTGGTGGATCGTGGGAATCTTTGCGCGATATGCAGGCGCAGGCGCAGGCACATGGGCATGGTGGACCATCGTCAAGACTGAGGGAGGAGCTTGTGGATCATGCTGTGGTTGAATATGTCAGGAATAGTGCGTTTCAATTTAGCGCCTATGCACCGGTGAACTGATTGCTGGTGATGGACAGCATATGGAGACCCGTTCGACGATTCCATTCTTAAACAGGGGAACAACTCATCATGACTGTTATAACACCCTCATCTAGTTGCATCTGTGAATAACGGGAGATTGGTCCCATACCAAACACAGGTTCATGCTTAGACACTTATTTGAAGGTGTCTGATAAGCATCTCGATCGAAACTATTCAACTACCCCGTGCCATTGACGTTGAGCAGATCCAGTTCTGTTTCAGAAGACATCGCGGTCCAGATCAATATATTACGGTATAACTTGAATGCTGAGATCACGTCGCTACCTATATGCCTGCTGGCTGAAATATGCTATTTAGTACCACGTACTCGATTCGAACCTATACTTGACTTCTTCGATACACGCTGTGTCTGATAATGAATCCTTGTGTGAGTAATAACGTCACCAAGCAGATGCTGCTCCACGATTCCGGTTAAGCTTTTCAGAGGCGGTAAAACAGCATGAGAATTCTGTTCCTATGCCTCGTTCTTAGTAACTTTGGAGCCAGACAGATGTACACAGGTCAATTGGTTAAAAAGTTCATCAAATTCCTTGGGAAGATGTATAACGTATAAATTTCCTGGTGAGAAGCTTACAGGTTAAAAACTGGCTTTAAAAGAATCAATAACCCGTAGACGCATCGAAGCCGAGGAGTCCAAGCTTGCCTGGGTATAATTTGCTGCATTTGTGACGTGAGCAAATGACAAGTATCACGTGACTCTGCAGTGGAGTCACTCCTAGATTGCTAGCACCAGACAGAAATCCTCTTCAATCGCAAACATACCTAATTTATGAGTCTTAACACGGACCATATGCCTACGCAAGAAGGCCATTGGAGCCATTCGATAAGGTCTTTCAGTGATGAGTCAAGCAATGAAGACGATATGGACTGGGAAGAGGTTACTGTCAGAATTTCTCCAACGCCCGCCGCTGATGAAACTGCGGCGGTATCCTCAAACTCTGCACAAGCCGGTCCTTCTCAATCAATAGAGATCACTCTGGATACACTGAAGCAAAAGCGAAATGGGGACAAGTGAGTTAGGGTACACATTTCGGGTGAAAGACTAGAATGATAAGTTGCCAAATTGGGCAGGAAGAAAACAATCAACCATGCGGAGCGTGTTGCACGCCTTCAATGTCACAAAATACACACTGTTTGCCTGATTTCCAACGGTTGGATAAGAAACAGATATCTCAACGACCGACTACTTCATGTTGGTGATCATATTCTCTCATGGTGTATATTTTAATGTTATTTTTGATGATTTACTCCACACAGGCACGTCTTATGTCCCTTACACCTCTCGCGCTGCAAACAGTGTTTACCCAGATCCATAAGAAACGTGTACCAGACATTAAACGAAGAGGCCGCCTTTTTGAGGCCGCTATCCTCCGTCTCACACAATGGTGGACCAATGCTTTCTTTGACGTTGAGCCACGGGGCAGCGATGAGATACATAGCCGAACATTTGATGAGGTTAAGGCAGAACTCCTACAGAAAGGTGTGCCATTTTGACCGTATGGCGTATCATCTGACAATATTAATACATTACCAAAGCATATGCCGAGGATTTCGACCCTCACGAAGGCGAAGTTATTCGATCTTGCAAGTCGCTCCAGAAGCACGCGCTTCTTCGATCTGGCTCACGCGACGTCTCTGCACAGCTATTCACTGCCTTATGTCGTGCGCTAAGTATACCCGCCCGGCTCGTTGTCAGTGTACAAAGTGTTCCATGGAAAGCGAGTATTGGAAAACCCAAGCCTTCGTATCGGTCGAAAGTGAAGGGAAAGGGAAAATCTGAGAATAATGAAGAGTCAGGACATGATGACTTGGAGGAGGTGG
The DNA here is from genome assembly GCA_003314545.1 of Ramaria sp. MG151. NCBI lineage: Eukaryota > Fungi > Basidiomycota > Agaricomycetes > Gomphales > Gomphaceae > Ramaria > Ramaria sp. MG151. Next base: position 11,225 of record QMFG01003670.1, read on the forward strand.
ATATTCCGACTGTGTCACCAGACATTAAAGGGAAAGGAAAGGCATTCTTCCCTGGAGATGGTCAGACGTTGAGCGGGGAAGTGTCCTCTTCGGCCAAAGTTAAAGGCAAGGCCAAAGCTGCCATAAAGCTAAGGAAACAGCGCCCACAGGGGAGAAAGCTTGGCTCTACGAAGACAAGTAGGCCCCGAGTCTCTAACGTCTTACCATGACTGAGAATCACCTTAGTTCCCGAGCCACCTCTTGGGGGATATCCACCGGCTCAGTGGACGGAAGTTTTCTCCCGTGCAGATGGCAGGTGGCTTCCAGTGGACCCCGTTCGAGGCTACGTTGACAAACCTAGAATGTTCGAACCTCCCTCTCACGACAAGCGCAACAGGATGGTATACGTGTTGGCTTTCGAGGAAGACGGTTGGGCAAAAGATGTCACACAAAGGTGCGATCAAACCATTCTGTTAAACGTCGGCTGTGGACGTGACTGCTTATTGCGTCTGGCTTGGTCAGATATGCTCGTGAGTTCACCAACAAGACTTCGAAGATACGTGTGGGTGGAAAAGGCAAGAAAGATTGGTGGGATAATGTTATGGGATTCTTAACGAGACCGTATCGACTGGTATAGTGCGCTTTCTTGATCATGACAAAGCTATTTGAGCTTATTAGGTGCTAATAGCACCGAGACGACGTAGAAGACGAAGAATTACAATCCAGACAAGTCATCGAAGGCATGCCGACCTCCGTTGCTGCCTTCAAAGATCACCCCATGTATGTGTTCTTGGGCTAATTTTGCGAAGCATCTCACGTGGCGCTTCAGCTATGTCCTGGAACGCCACCTACACCGTGACGAGATACTACACCCACGTGAAGAAATTGGGCGATTCCGTGGCGAACCTGTCTTTGCGCGCGCAAACGTCGTTTCGGGTCTTAAAACTTCAGAGAATTGGATGCGCACTGGCCGTGTCGTAGCAGAGGGTGAGCAGCCCATGAAATCGGTCAAGGTACGGGCTGTTACACTTGGTCGGAGGCGCGCCATCGGAATCGCAGGGGAAGATGGTCACTCCACGAATCCCGAAGGTGATGGCGCAATGCAAGGGCTGTATGCCGAGTCGCAAACGGTGCTTTATCGCCCTCCTCCCGTAACTAACGTGAGTAAGGGTGAGTCGACGACGAAGTGTATGCTCATACCCATCGCAGGGGAAAGTGCCAAAAAATGACTTTGGAAACATCGATCTTTACGTTGATACAATGCTACCCAGCGGAGCTGTGCACATACCATGTACGTCAACCTTAGCTAGGTCCTGTTACTTCCGTTGCTATAATTCTACGTATAACCAGACAAGGGGACTGCCAAGATAGCAAAAGCACTGGGATTTGACTATGCTGAAGCGGTGGTATGTTTCATTGTTCTTGATTGATCTAACACCCCCAAACACATTTCATATAGACTGGGTTCGAATTTAAGAATCGGCGGGCATTCCCCATCATCAATGGCATAGTGGTTGCCGTGGAGAACGAATCTGCTCTTTTGGAGGTAAGCCGTTTTGATGGGATCGCGGAAATCTGAGCTGACAGTAATGTAGGCCTATTGGGAATCAGCACAAGATGCAGAAGAGAAAGAACGCATCAAGCGCGAGGAACGTGTGATCAAACGGTGGATTCGGCTTGTGCAAGGTCTCAGAATTCGCAAGCGTTTACAGGAGCAGTATGCCAACAAGCCAATTAGTACAAACCAACACGGTGTGGACAACCGCGAGGTACGCTTTGAACTAATGCATGTGCCCCCGCATCTCCTGAACAACATATTGCAGGATATTCCTGAAGCTGAAGCTGGTGGATTCTTGCTTGAGACGGCGGACAGTGTCGTCCAGTCTTATACTCTCCCGAAACCTCTTCACGTTGATCAATCGTCAGCTAAAGACTTCGATTTTCAGCAAAGGCAAGAGGATGTTATGTCTGATGTAGAAAAACCGGATGATAATAGTGTCGACGAACACATGGAAGAGGTATCTTTACATATTGCCGAACCAAGGCTACCAGCTGGCATGCCCAAGACGATGCAACAGTTGGCAGAAGCGAATGCTCAAAAGCTCGCCACGGCACCTCCGGAGAAGGCAGATGAATACTTACAAATAATAACAAGTGAAGTATCACCAAGCAGGACTTTGGAGATGCCAGACAATGTCGCGAAAAATCCTTCAGTATTACGTGCTCGGCCAACGCGCAGTCGGAAGCGAGCTCGGTCTGTATCAAGCTCGGAGGAGATAGGGAGTGCTGAGCACTCGGAACGTGGCAGGTTAAACGGGAGAAGAACATTGGGACCCATTGCACCGACCAGAACGCTCAGGCCGCGCGTTCCCAAGAGCGATGAGAGAAAACGGCAGGAGCGAGAATTGGAACTAGCGTTCCGACGCGCGATTGAAGAATAAGCAAATCATCAGGTATTTAGTTTCTTACACTAGTCATCCCTGTTACGAATGCCGGTATGAGGTTAAATACCTTGACCTTAATACCCAAGCAGGCGATAATGACATTCAATATAAGAGAGAAGGCTGAGACAACTATCTCTTTGTCATGGTTAGCTGCGAGTTTCGAAAGTCAGTGGATTTGGATGAGGCAGTTTGTCCTCGAGCAACAATTGTTCGTAAGAAGTGAAACGATTGTATTAGTTTGGATCCTTTCCATTTCATTGAACTCTAGCTTAACCCAGCGTCCAGCCCTAGCGGAGTCTTGGACATCCTCGGCAATGGAGTCGAGGAAATACCAACAGTTGCCTTATAAAACATATGTTTTTTCGGAGGGGCAAGCCCTATGGCCTCGAGATCCCGAGGGATTAACTTTGGTAATCGATAAAGCCGGACAAAGGACGCCAATTGGTAAACAGTTGACGTACACAGAGACCATCAAGCTGTAATCATTATGGAAGTCAATGCCCCGCGTTTCATCTGAGTTTAATTGATGAAAATTCGGATAAGATGGTCCACTGTCTCCACAAAAAGTTATGCTATGACCCATGTCAGGTACCTCCTTTTCAAAGCTTAAATTTGTTCTTTATATCTTGACGCCCATATGAACACACGCGATACCTCCCCATAGATCGCGCCAGGCCATGCCTTTGCGACCACTCTGGAAGCCAGCTTCTTTGATCATATCCGCAAAATCCTGCTGAGCTGGGAAACGACGAATGGACTCCACAAGGTATTCGTACGATGGACGGTCAGAGGCTAAAATGGACCCCAAGAGAGGAATGATTGAAAAGGAATATGATTCGTATAATCTGTTTCTGTATATGAATTCTCCGAAATAGCGACAAAACAGGAAGATTCATACTGCGCAAAAAGCGGGTTTTGCACTTTGCTGAATTCCAGGCATGCAAAGGTGCCACCGGGTCTCAGAACTCGGTAAGCTTCACGGAGCACGTCTGGAATGGATGTGCAATTGCGGATACCGAACGCAATGGTATATAAGTCGTAGGTGTCGGAAGGAAAGTCCTTAGGAGACAATGATTGGGCATTGCCCTCGTGAAACGAGAGTTGGGGAGCTAAGTGTAACCAAAGATGAGGTGTCTCCAGATGGTAAACAGTACGACTCACTATTGTGATACATCGTGCGCCTAAATCGCTTGCGCCCTTCCTCTAGCATGTCAGGGTTGATATCCACCACGTCTATGCATAAGTCCCGATCAGCATGCTTTTCTCTTGCCCAATCCAAAATCCTGAGGGCAATGTCGCCAGTTCCGCCAGCCACATCGATACATCGCATCTGTACACCAACTTTTGGGTTTCCGGGATTCAATTGTGCAACAAAGTCGTCCTTCCACAGGCGATGGACGCCTAAAGACATAGCATCGTTCATCACGTCATACGAAGAGGCAACGGAAGAGAAAACGCCTTTAACGAGAGATTCCTTAGAGGACACTGGGACCTCCTTGTAGCCAAAATGTGTGGTTGGCTCATGGTTGGAATAATGCCGTCGCTGGAGGACACTAAACGAACGCCTAACGACTCGCTGCATATAGGTGTAAACGTGCTGCGCGTACACAGGGACCCAGAGTGCGCCAATTCCAATAGGAGCGATGTGACGCACGTGACACAAGGTCCGCATACGCCACGCTATTTATTCCCTCTGAGAAGAGCACATGGAAAGCAGGCTGTCTTCGAATAGTTGATCCCCTAATTCCTACCGCCATGTCCCCTTGCGAGCGCAACCTCCCCTCCCGTACGCTCGTTCTTTGCTTCGATGGTACAGGTAATCTTTTCGGTTCCACTGTGCGTATTGTCATTTGCACTTTCGGTAGAATACCATCTCATCGTTCTATCTAGAATACCAATGTAGTTAAATTATTCTCGTTGCTCAAGAAGGATAGCAGGGACGAACAACTTGTATATTATCAGGTAACTGTAGTTGTGTGCTTAGTGTCTCACATACATTTGTTCACTGCTTGTCATTAGGCTGGGATAGGGACCTACTCATCACCGACAATGACGTCGGGGATTGAATTATGGACTGCCAAACTTTTGGATGAGGCTTTTGCATGGTATCTCGACGCCCATGCAAGTACTGATGGAATTTTCAATGCATAAACTGACTCAATAACAGGTGATAGGAGGATACCAATTTTTGATGCAAAATTATCGCGCCGGAGACCGTGTTTGTTTATTCGGTTTTTCTAGGGGTGCATATACAGCCCGAGCTTTAGCTGGCATGCTGTACAAGGCAAATGCCATATTCCTTTCCGTGTATACTATACTTCTAACCCAGAAGTGGTACAGGTTGGACTTCTTCCAAGGGACAATGTTGGTATGAGGTCTATGTTTCTGACACCGTGCCACTTGTGTTAATCCTAGGCTGGATAGAGCAAGTCGGGTTTGCATACCAGATGTACAAAGGCACTGGCAAGACCAACGACAGTCTCGCAAATAGTTTCAAACGAACATTTTCTAAAGTTGTCAAGATCGATTTCATGGGATGCTGGTTAGCACTTTTACGCCACAGATTTGCTAATGCGGTATGCAGAGTTGCTGATTATATCTTTAGGGACACCGTTTCGAGTGTGGGCATGTTCTGGGGGCGCCACCTCCCCTTTACCTCCAGCAACACCAGCATCAAACGCTTCCGTCATGCCCTTTCTCTTGACGAAGTGAGTACGTTTCTCCAGTTGGTGACGCTTCCGGTCTATCCGTTTCTATTCCCTCCCGACATTACCCCTCCCCTGTATCTGTCAACTCAATTGTAACTCACCTTTTTCTTCTTAGCATCGTGCCAAATTCCAACCGAACACCTGGCACAGAGATGCTCCTGATTCGTCTGGCGCCAGTGCCGATCCTGAACATGGAAGCCATGTGCTTAACGAGAAACATAAGAATTCAGATATCGAGAGAGGTCTAATGGCTGATGATATAGGACCACCTACCGATGTCCTCGAAGTCTGGTTCGCAGGATGCCACAGTGGTGAGTGTCACTAGATGGTCAATGTATTACCCTCTTCGCCTCATGTGCGCGATCCAATACAGACGTTGGAGGAGGAGCAACCCCGTCTGACATGCAGCGCACACTGAGTGACATTTCCCTTCTCTGGATGATACGCGAGATCGTTCAGTCACGCTGCGGGATCCAGTTCGATAATCCGTCACTCGCGCGCGCCGGCATTCCTCTATCCATCCTGGATATTGAAGCGAACTTTGAATTAAGTCTGTCACAAGCGGCTACCGAGGCATCATCAGACAAGCTTAATTCTGGAGAGTCCGCTAAAGAAGAACCTGTGGGACAAGTAGCTCAGACCCCACTTTCGCCCACGGATACGGATGTAGGCGATGCGGCAAAACTGGAAGCTTTGGACGCGGTACAGCCCTTACACGATGAGCTCAAGATTACACCCGCTTGGTGGATTTTAGAGGTCATTCCACTGTTCGTGTCATGGCAAGACGACTCAGGAAGTTGGCATCGCGCAATTAGGTGTGTATTATGGTTTTGAAACAATGGTTTTGGAAACACAGGGTGGGTACTGAGCTATACGTAGGTGGAACATGGGCCGCGGGAGGACAGTCTTTGCCAAGAGCCCAACTCTGCATTCGACAGTGCAACAGCGAATGGAAACAAAGAGCCTTGCATATGTTCCGAAAGCGAAATACAATGAGTCAAACGTGGCATGGGTCAACTGAGCTACTTTCACCGTGCTCGGACCTGGTGTTTCTTTACTCTCCATTGTTTGCAGAAGTTAATGATTCTACGACAATTACGATTTGATTATGCACTGTGATGATACTCGAGGACCTAAGGATGTCTTTCGTACAATTGACCTTAAGTTGATATTGTATCCATTGTACATACAACTAGTGGTGCTTTTTGTTTGGAACTAGGCATTCGGAATTAAGGAATTAATTTACAAAACCATTCAGTCACTTTTTTTTGTTTCCTTATTAATTGACATCAAGAAACTAGCAAATTTTATTTCAAGAAAGGGGACCAGAGCTCCATGGACAGGAAATATATGCCAACTGTGGCGCGTTCTGCCTAACCATACACGTTACAACCCAAAATAGTAACCATCACCGCATTTCCATATATGGGACACCACGGACACCTCGGAAAGAACCCCAACAGATATCCCACGCCCAATGGTGCGAAAGGCTCCAAACATCTTCTCAACAATTACGCCAGGAATCCGGAGGATCGCTTAACCAGGCTGCGACAGTTGTTCCGCTCTTCTCAACACAACAATGAAACCATCGGAGTGTGCTGAGAAAATGGCGTCGACGGCAATCTCAGTTTCTTCGTGAGGTCCATCATTACGTGACAAGGCGAGTGACGCGCTAGATTTTCTCCTTCCACGAACACGTGACACATCCCCCCGAGTACTGTCAGCACGTTATCAGTGATAATTAAGAGATAATAATAGCATAGCACTCACCCTGTAGAACTATCACGACCAGTGAGACAGACCTTGAAGCTCCCGAAGACGAATCCACTATCACAGGGTAGACCGGAGTCACTGATACCCCAGCCTTTCGATATGTCGATCCACTGTCGTACGTTGACTTCGTCTTCGGGGCTCACGAAGTCATAGAAGCTGCGGTCGTTGATTTTCGCTGCGGTAAAAATGCAGTCGTTCGTGCAATACAGAACAGGGCAGAGGCGCGAGAAACGATCGAGAATGAGGCCTGTGCGTCGAGATGGTGTGGGCAAATCTAGGAAAGACTCTGAGTAGGAAGGATTGGGGGGTAACGAGACGACTGGGGGAGGTATGGGTGCAGGGTCATTCCATCTCTGTGCATGTAAGTCAATATAAATCATAGAGAGCCAAGTGGAAATGTACTCGGAATTCCCACTGTACGCGTGATGCAGCAGGTGTGAGAAACGTTACTTCTTGGGCAGTAGCAGCCGTATGTAGCGCCTTAGCCCCAGGCTTCGCAAAGGAGATGCTACCGATGAGAGCATTATAGACCATACTGCGTTGCTAGGTGGTGTCAGAGCAAGGAGACAGACCCGCGAGGAATAGCGTACAATGACACAATACACCCAACGATCGTCTTGGTTCTTTATTCGCAGGTAAGCCATAGCTGCCGCCTTGTCGTATCGTATAGTGTCACTAAACAAGTCAGCGCCCGGACATGTCAGTGTGCTACATGAGCGGTAAAGCAGCGATTGCCTTCCGTACTAATGCAATTTTCTTGCAGCCTCGACTTCGTCGGGATGCATCCAGTCGAAAGAAGAAGTGCCAATGATGTCTCTCGGTTCGTACCCTACAAAAATAGGATTAGAAGGTCAACCAAGTCCACACCCATGGTCTCTCACCGAGGACCTCTGTCAGGGAGGGTGACAAATACAACATCTTTGCCTGAATTGTGCATTGATGACCACGCAGGGCTGGGTGGGGGAAGAACGCTCACCTCGGGACTGAGATCATGGATGATAACTAGGAACGCCGAGTGAGAGATATATAACGGAAAATAACTGCTGCTGCTCACTATAGGAAACACTCTCGGACTCATCCATGGCGTTGGGGAATATTCTGTGGCAAGGAGGAGACTTTGACGGTCGTAGATGTGGACAAGGAACACAGGGAGGTAGGTCTGAAGTGCATCTCGATTGTGATCTTGTGGTCATGCTCTGAGTTTCGGGTCCTGAAATTGTATTTTATAAACTCCGTCCACTGCGCGCGTCTAAGACCTGATCTGTGACGGTTGTTCGTTCCGCTCTAACCATATAAGCCAAAGAGAAAACGCCGCTTTCCACTCATTCGCAAAAGCGACCAACCCGAGTTGGAACAGAATTCAGCGAATCTGATCTAGCGCTCGAATATCACCAATAGTAGCAGTGAGCCGAGATTGTATCTGATAATTGATATTTTTAGTATCTTGTCAAGAACACGACTTGGACCCTTGTCTCATGTACACTTATCTGGGAAATCTCTTCCCAATACGATCGGAATATCCCGCTCCAGGCCGACTTGCGGGGCACACATAGGCGTGGCAGAAGCTGTACAGACACTGTTGTGGTTGTGTCCGTGGAATCGATTTCAGGGCTGATGAAGCTATCCTGTAGCGGCAGAGGTGACGCGTACAAGTTCAATAATTTCACATCTGGCGCGCGGAGCTGCATAGGCGCCGGTAGATTATCAATCTACCTTTTCTTTCTTTCTGGGACTTCGCCTTCCTAGTATCAGCCTAGTCGTGTGTAGGCCTCGTCACATTCTTGCCCTTTGTTCTCCAGATCCCCCCAGCGATTCTCAAACCCTGGCACCTCCTTAGCTCCGTCCTTTCTGCATCTCGGCGCAGTCATGTGGAGCGCAGCCCGCGAAATAGCTGAGGGTGACGTGGTTATTATTTGGCTTGTCAGTTACTGGCGTTCCTCCGCAGTTTTCAACTCACTCTCGTTATTCTGAAGACCCGGGAAGCTGTCCATCCTCTCACCGTCACCTCTGGAAAAGAATTCAATGGTCGCTTCGGCTCTTATAAACATTCTGACCTCATTGGAGTGCCCTATGGTTCCAAAGTTGCCTGTCGCAATGGAAAAGGCTTTATTCATGTTCTCCGTCCAACCCCGGAACTGTGGACCCTCGCTTTGCCACACCGAACACAGATACTTTATCTTGCTGATATTGCTTTCATTACTGCTTGGCTCGGCATTCGTCCCGGTAGCCGCGTCATTGAGGCAGGCAAGTGAAATCACGCCTATTGGAATGGCATTTGATGCGATCATGTGTCTCCTAACCAATCCAATAGGAACGGGATCAGGATCCTTTACCCATTCTGTCGCAAGGACCATTGGGTCTCGTGGACGTCTCTACTCGTTTGAATTTCACCAGTCCCGGGTTGCTAAAGCCCGGTAAGTATATTATCAATCTATCCACAGCTGCTTATGCAGATTCCGCTTCAGCGAAGAGTTTACGCAACACGGCATGTCTGATTATGTTATTCTTCAACATCGCAATGTCTGTAAGGATGGATTTGACCTCCAGGATGAGGTAGACTGTAGTAAGTCTCTGGCTATGATTATCATACTATTTCTCTAAACGTTATATGGTCAGTATTTCTTGATTTACCTGCACCATGGGATGCAATACTACATGCTAAACAGGCTGCACGTGTATGTGCTTTCTTTTCATCTTTAACGTCGTATTTTTCACGCCATTATAGAAAGATCGAATCGTGCGGATATGTTGCTTTAGCCCATGCATGGAACAGGTTCTGCGCACCGTTTCAGCACTCAATGAGCACGGTTTTACTGGTATATCTATTTCCTCTCCCCTTTTCCCGTCTATCTAAGCCATCTAACAAGATATTACAATGTATGAGACGCTGCTCCGTCCTCACGAAGTCTCTCAATTACCGGCGCCAGTTCCAATCCACGCTGTACGCAACAAACTTCAGCTTGCTGAGGTGCAGAAGGAAGAAAGGCGACTAAAACAAATTGCTGCGTCTAGGGCCAAGAAGGATAGCGAAGTAGGCATTTCTGATGCTTCGGCTGCGGCGCAAAGTGGGAGTAAACGAAAACGCGGAACATCCAGCAATGCAGGTGTCGAAGAATATGGCGACAGCGGTCCAGACGTCGTAAAAAGACTAAAAACGCAAGAAATGTCTGTCGGGGAAACGAATAATTTGCATGAGCTTGCTGGATCTATTTCGTCCGATGTTGCCCTTAAGGAGAAAGAGAAAGGGACATCAACAACATCAGCTTCACCACTCACAGTCACACAACCTATCAAGGAGGTCCGCGGTCACACATCATACCTCACTTTTGCGTGCCTTCTGCCTTCAATATTCCCCACATCCATAATCACATGCCCTTCTAGTCCCGAAATCGAAGTCGTACCAGAGCCACCGCAGCCATCTCCTGATCCAGAGAGGCTACTCGTAATCGATGGATACAAAGACCAGCCGCCGCCGTCTGCCTAAACCCAGATGGATCCTAGATAAATAAACATCTCGGCGCTGGGGAAAAGGTTTGTTATTCCTGCCAATGATAAAATTTGGAAGCGACAATGACTGAAGGTCGTTGTTTTGGAGGATCCATATGAGGTGTGTAACTTAAGCTGACCTCCTACCCATAACATTCAATCCATTAGCCCATCGGTGTGGTGTGGACACTTTGGCACCGAGGTTGGCTACACATGGAGATACCATGACGACTGTGCCGGCAAGATACTTAGGTTAGCTAATAAACAAACGTTGCATTTCTTCCGAATTTGTCGTTGTGCCATGTCGGGGAAATGGAGTGGATGATTCGCGATCGTGACTGTAGCGGCAAGTTCGTCGACAGTATTTACGAGAATAATACGAACATAAAAGGCATATGAACAAGCTGTTGAAGGTTACTAAGAAACCAAGAGATCACTCATTCACAAATACTGAGATAACTTAATGATGATAGGGACAATATATTGCGCTTTTCTCCCCAATTTAAAGGTTTAGACTTTTGTTACTACACTGGATTGTAAATATTAGCAATATGTCAATATTCCTTTCCTTAGTCAAATCTACTTGCTAGATGGTGAGCCATTCTAAATATATTAATTAATACGGTGCTTTCCATCCCTCCATCTTCAAGCAATAGTGTTTGATACGGCCCGAAGTTTTCGTCCAACTCTTCACTACCCTGCAATTAACGGGCAGTTTCCGGTTGTTTAAGTTTAGCCGGATTTAATGAGTAGAATAACATTTAGTTTCCTTTGCTCGCATATGGAAATAGAGAATCTCAATCTATCTCCATTGTATTCTCCTCATTGGATCCATTTTTCTGCGCCTGCTCTTTGATAGCTTCTAAGAATGGACCGACACCAGTACCAGCCTCCTCCGGTAGACCAAGTCCTCGAACCAACCCTCCCAGCAAACCTGTTGATAATGCTTGGTCGAGAGAGCGCACCGCTGCGTGAAACTGAGGTGATTCGATAATACCCTGGAGTGCCTCAGTCGAAGGCGGGACAGGCAGATCTGGGGGAAGATGAGGGAAAATAGCATGGATAAGGTCAGGCGATGAAAATAACGGTGCGAGGTTGGCAGGCGTGAGTAGGTCACTAAGGAGAAGTTCTGTTGATTTGCGGCATGAGCAAAGGTAAGTAAATAAACAGTATTGGTCACCTGGAGCTTGGGGACCTGATGTTCCGGGATCCTGGGAGATCTGAGATAGAATGTTACGTAGTTCGGATAATTGATGCCCTGTAGGACGTTGGGTACTGCATATCATAATGGTGATGAGCAGCGGCTCTAATTGGGAAAGTTGCAACATACGAAGAAGTGGAAGCTTGAGGCTCATCCGGTGAGGACGCGTCATCCCATCGCGGTGCATAGGTCGGATCTTGAAGAAGCCCGTTAACACCTTCAATAATCTGACTGTCGCGTTCGGTCGACGCGTCCTAACGGATTTGTACCAAGTTAGCAACGGTGAGTCTCAAAGTGATATTTTTCACACCTGAAGCCAATACTTGCAGAATAAACGGTGAGTGATTTTGCTAATGTTCGAACTAGTGTCTCTGCACACTCACGAAATGCCTCTGGTTAGATGATGTGAATTTTAAAACATATGTGCGTCCTCCAGCCGCTTGCGACACTTTCTCAAACGATGCCTCGCTGGGAAATATAATCAAGTCCTGTATCTCATGTCAATAGATAAATGAGTGTATGTAGCACACGGATACGTGCGTCTTCTATAATGTTGGTGACCCTGTTGCGCCACTGAAAGTGGAGAAGTCCATCATCTCCCACTAACAACTGAAGGGCACCTTTGGTCAATGATGGGTCCAACCAGTTTGTATTCTCTCGCCGCTGTAGACGACCAGCCTTGAATGCGAGTATGCTTGACATCACGAGCGATAGTCAGTTGTTGAACAGTGTACGCGTCAACTATCTCAACGGGCGCCTATCCCCAACAATATTACTTTACAGAATTCGCGATATCACAGACTCCAACTACAGGCCATATCACAATAATTCTCCTGGGTTGGTAAGGTAACAGAGAAATAGAGTATAAGGTTTTAATTTTCTTTAATTTATTCTTTATTATAGGGACAACTTTTCACTTAGACAGCCTGCCAGGATGAATATCTACACTTCCCATGAACATGATATAGTAATGGGACCACTACTCTAATTCATTGTACCATTAGAGTATCTTTCGGTCACTGTGAAATTTGCAGCGTTGTCTAACAATTATTTGTTTATTTCCTTTGAGGGAGGTCGTATAAGAAACTGGGCGGGGTCGCATTGTCAACAGAGGTCATAATTAATGTAGTGCAATCGATTAGCCGAACCATCGGCATGCATCATTAACTCTACAGTTTTACTTTCAGAAAAATAAATCGAGGATTACACGCTCACGTAATGCAAATTTGTATGCAAAATCTAATTACGTAGCCTGACGTAAGCACTGGATTGTTCTCTCTAGTGAGGCATGCCTCGAAGGCCACGCAAGCAACCTCGCACTTCTAGTGGTCTTAAGGCCAAAAATGGTCCTGCGTTAGCTCGTAAAACGGATGGAAAAATTCAGAAGTGGGTTCAAAGGAAGGACATCGAAGGTGATGAGGAGGATCAGTGTACGTGGTTTCCTTTATTTTGCAGATGTGATACAGGAACCCTCAACATTCTGATCATTGTCTCCTTTCTTCTCAGTCCACGAGACGCGAGATCGCATAATGTTAGAGGATGAAGATGTGGAAGGTGATGAAGAGTGGGACGATGGGGAAGAGGAAGTATTTGGCCTTGATTTTGAAGGCGATTCTGACGATGACAAGATGGTCAATGGGCAGGGCGGTGCTGCCGATGTCAACGAGAGCGACGAACATGAGGGCATCTCTTCTCCCAAACCCCCAAAAACAAAACAAAAATCTACTAAACTGGTAAAGGCTTCACACTCATCATCCGATGCTGAGTCCGAGGAGTCGGAGTCATGGGGTCGCAACAAATCAGCATATTATGCTTCGAATGCAGGACTACTTGCCAATAAGGAGGGCGAAGAGGATGAGGAAGAAGCGAACGAGATGGAGGAGCGTGAAGCAAGGAGGGTGCAGGCTCGCATGCGGGACACTATGCAAGATGAGGACTATGGACTAGATGACTTGGTCAATCAGTAAGCTATCTTGTACACTTGTTTTAAGGCTTGTGTTAATGGAATTTCCTTTTGTAGAGCGGCGAATGACGCAATGCTAGAGGAGGATCAGCTAGGCATAGCTTCTCAAAGTGTATCATTGTCCGAAGTGCCCTTTGGACACCTTGACAAGGCGGCAGCACTTCGTTATCTCGAGAAGACGAATCCAGAGACGCTTGCACTTGCTCGAGAGTGGGGCGACGTTGTGCAGGACCTTATGCACGTCCAACAGCGGCTGGATAAGTATGTGGATGCTATCTGACATGGTGCATCCAATTAACGATGTTGCTTCCCTCTCAGACTGGAGTCGACGACTGCGGATGCGGTATCACTCGGACTGACTCATTTGCATCACCGTAGGTCCATGCTTTTACTTTCTGATTAGGCAATGGTATCACAGCTGCATTTTAACAGAGACCCTTCTTACATACGTTACAACTCTCGCGTTTTATCTTCATATTCGTGCTGGCCTTCCGACGACCACCCAACCCATTAATACGTCACGAGTCAAGCCTATCCTTGAGCGTTTACTAACACTCAAGCAGGCTCTGTCAACTATGGAAAGCCTTGACTTTGATGCGTCCGACGAAAGTGATGAGGACGACGACGATTTCGATGCGTCGTACCTTGACGACGAGGAAAAAGCCGAATTAGAACGGCTTTTCGGACCTTCACAGTGGCGCGCCATGAAAGAAGATATGGACCGCGTCTCTGGACCAAGGAAGAAATTAGGCGTAGGAGAGTTGGACGCGTTATTGAGGGATGCTGGTGCCGCGATTGGCAAGAATACGATGTCAAAGACTGACTCCCGGCCCACTTCGGTAAACGGTGTTAAAACTCGTTCCCCAAAGTCCACAAAAAAGAGTACCAAAAACGCAACAATGTCGTCAAAGACACCAGCGTTCGACCTTGTTGAGCCATCATTTGTACCATCAAAGCGAGGTGCCACGAAACTGGACGACAATGAGTTAGAAGCGTATGGAGAAGCCATAGCATTATCAATGACTGATGATTTTGACAAGAAAGCCCGGAAGCGATCTCTCCGGTTCCACACTAATAAGATTGAGACTTCTGCGCGCAGAAGGGAAGAAGGCAGGGAGAAGCTGGGAGGTGTGTGTTCATGACTTTACTCTGTTCCACAGTAACATCTTGATATTTGCAGGGGATGATGATATACCATACCGTGAGCGTAAGAAAGAAAAGGAAGCGCGTGTGCAGCGGGCAGTTGGAAAGACACGCGGTCAAGGCGGTGAGGATTTGGACATTGAGGGAGGCCATGACGAGGAAGCAGGGGGTATCACTAGTAGTCTTGGTACTGGGAAACGTAAGCGCGACGACGACGACGCAAGCGAAGAGGAGGGCGAAGATGGTTATTACGAGCTGGTAAAACGAGTCAAGAAGGAACGAAAAGAGGGAAAGAAGCGAGAGTATGAACAGGAACGATTGAAAGAAAGGTTTGAAAAAAAATTCTCTCTCATGTTCATGGTGATAACTTCTCCCATATAGGTTGGGTATCGTAGAGGACAATGCTGGTGGACCTCGGTCGCTGACCCGTGCGATTCTTAAAAACAAAGGACTCACTCCACGACGCTCCAAGATTGTGCGGAACCCACGGGTTAAGAAGAGAGAACGGTGAGTGGACGTATTTCATCCTATCGAACCTCATTGTCTGATGGACTATACCTTTCAGTTTCGAAAAGGCGAAGAGAAAAGTGAGGTCTCAGAAGGCTGTATATAAGGGTGGCTTGTCTGGAAAACCTTACGGTGGTGAGGAAAGTGGAATTACGAAGGTGGTCAAAAGTGTCAAGCTATGAGGGATGTAAATGGTGGGATGGGCGCTTATGTAAAGCGCGTTGTGCATATACGATGGCACGCGAAAGGTCACGTGAGAGCATTTTGCGCCGACCCGTTCCGCAACACCGAATTGGTCCGTGCGTCCGACGCCACCCAAAAAGTAATCTTTCTAACAAAATTCTCAAACTCATCGATACATTCTACTCATAAAGCACTCGATGCAATGGTGGCAGCTGCACGACTGGCGGCAGGACTGACTGGTTTGCGGAATAGGAATACAAGGGTAACAAACAAGACGCAACTTCGTGTTGTCAAAGGAAGCATTGAGGCAGACCCGATCATCCTCGACGACGAAGACGACGAGAAGAACAGGATCCTCGCCAGTCAGGGTGTTGACGAGGAGGACGCAAACGTGAGTTATCGCTACTACCAATGCCCAATTGGTTCACGTGGCGAACTCCCATTGGCCATCGGAGAATGAATCACGATCCGCGGATTGCTGACTTATCCTCCTTGCTAGGAACACCATTTGCAAGCTGCCTTGTTTGCATCGTCACAACGCGCTTTATCGGCTGCACATTTTAAGCCGGAGACTACCGCCACTGACAATGTATTTATTCCTACCCCGGATGCTGGTGGCCTTGTCACAGAGTATGATGACCTTTATCCTTCCAAACGATACAGGGACCCAGCGACTCACCTTCGCTTCTCCGATTCCATTGATGAATCTTGCGTTGGTGGTCTTGCAGGGTCGTTTACCTACTTTCTTGATGAGCGCGATGCAGAATGGCTCGCTAAGAACAACGGTGCAGCTAAGGGTGAAGGCACTAGCACAAGCGGAAGCGGAACGACGGTAAATGGGACTTACTCTACGACTGTTGTTCCACGCGGTGCCCCTCGTGTGCCACATGCGCGAAGTTCTAAGGCCAAAGGGAAGGAGCCTGAATCGCCACCCTTGAGTGGCATACAAGCTACTGTCGTCATTGATGAAGATCATTTTGAACTTGTCATGGGTCTTTTCGAGAAGTGGACTGATGAAACTGTTTCCCCATATCTTCACTTGGTACGTGCACTCCTTAAGTGCTGGGACTGCATTTCATTGTTATCTAGGACCCAAACACTGAGCATTTCCCCGATTTTAACAATTATGAGAAACTCTTTGCAACGCCCCTATCTGCTTCGGTGTTTGTTAACTTCGAAGCCCCTCCTAATGTTCCCACCCCGGAGAAGATGGCTCAACTCGCAAAAGCCGTCTATCCATGGTGGAAGGAACGTCGAATGGAACGGAAGGGCAAAGCAATAGTTCCTCAGCTCCACGTACGAAGTATTAATGTTCTTTGTTTCCTTGTTTTTCTGAATGAGTTCTACTTAGGTTTTGATTCTCGAAGCACAAGAAAAAGAGGACAAAACGGGCGGCTCGCCATATACTTGCTTCCGCAAACGTGACGTAAAACCAATACGCAAAACCCGTACGAACAACGTTACACATACGGAGAAGCTAACCCGTCTCCGTGTGGAGCTGCAGAATAGTCTAGAGCTTGCACGGATGGTCGTCCGACGTGAGCAACTCAAACGCGACAGTGTATGCATTGCCGCAGACATTTGGCGCAGTAGAGAGGCACTGGCAGAGCACATGAAGCAGCTCAATGCATCAGCACCAGGCTCGATACCCCCGACGGACGAACACTTGTTGTTTGACAAGGAACGGAAGCCTCGCAAGCCAAAGGGCGAAGGGTCGGGGTCGGGGTATGTCCACCATACATTGAACAACGTCTTGACTCACTGTATGAGTAGCCGTATTATCCTCTCGACAAACCGCAGGCCATCACACATACGTGGGGCCTTCTCGGACTCGCTGGATCCCCATTCCCCACTCATGCTCAATGGTGATACAAGCCACGCGTTCGAAGAATGTCAGAAATGGCCCACTGCGCGTACTGTCGGTATTCAGCTCGAAGTAGAGCGAGAGTTAATGAAAGCTCGAAAGGATGACGCTTATTGGGAAGACATCGTCGATGTGCGTGTTGACGTCTCATTCGTCAAGTGATCAAAGCCAACTCTCTATTCTTTTAGATGCCTTATCAATCGATCCCATCTCCTAGTGCAGAGAAGCTCTACAAGCCGTGTCCTCTACCCGATGATCTCACGTCTTTACCACCTTTTACTTCTCCAACAATACGTGACCAAAGCCTATCGTCTTCACGTTCCTCGCGAACCCCACGTTCCTTGCGACTGCGAACCGGTCGCGGGGGACGCTTACACCTTGATCGTCGCTTACATATCGCCAAGCCTCACCGACTTCTTCAGCGTGAGTGGGCGGGTTATCCTCCCCGTGTAGAAGATATGAACGTGGCACAACTGTACGCTGAACGTTGGGCGGCTCGGAGTTGGCGTCCGCGAGATGCGGGGGTACGACTCGGTCGGAGGGAGCGTGAACTGGGCGAGGATTACTGGGTTCATCACAGCATGTTTGATGACATGGACCCAAGTGACTCGCGAGTGCGAGATATCGGTGGGACTGGATTCAATCGCGAGTCACATGTTCCAACATTTGGCTTCGAGCAGAGCATCTCTGGGTGGGACCCCCGCGAGCCGTGGGCTCGTGCCGGAGCCACTCGGGGGGAAGAAGGTTGGAAACCAACTCCTCACTTGGCAATTGACGTTGAGCGTTTGGGTGTGGAAGTGGCTGCGCGGAATGCAGCTGAGCGAGAGCGGATTGTGGAAGCGTGGCGTGGTGAAACCAGTGAAGCTTCAGGATGCGATGGTGGTGCGCTTGCCTTGTTTACTGATGGTGGGATGAAGACAGAGCCCAAGCTCAGTGAGGAGAAACGAGAACCAGACGATGTTGTGGACACACGGAATGACCGCGCGGCTGATGCTATCGATCGCGCCTGGAAACTAGATGAACGATGGCGATTTGATTCTGAATACCAAGATACTGATGATCGCTTTCTATTAGATGATTATCAGTCCAAGTATGTCTGAGGCTTCAAGTCTAGTGTGTGGGATACTTACTGCTGCAATTCAGGTTTATACGGACTTCAATCACATTACTTGATGCTCAGGACCAGGAATCGATAAAAACAGATTCACAGTACCTTGTGCCGCCACCTCCCAAACAAAACAGGTACTTGGATCACCAGCTTCGTTTGCAGCATCTTGGCCTGCCCCAGTTATCCTCAACCATAACACCGACGTCAGCAACTTCTCAGCCTGTGCCTGTTCTCCAGACACCCCCATCCCTCGCTGTGTCACCACCCACTCCTGTCACCAATGGCGCAGGTCCTCATTCTCAGACCTCGTCCATTGAACCTGCGACGTCTCAGAATGGGGTTAACAATCCAACTACGACTGGGGACGTTCCCTCTGGCACCACATCAAATGGCATCTCTCGCTGGCCTCGACCGAATGGTACCGTAGTTCCTGTTACGGCACGACCTCCCTTTCCTGCGTCAAACATACGCATGAGTAGTACGCACATGCGCACCAAGCAGACGAATGTGGCTTCGTCTCACACTGGCTTACCATCCGCACTTATCAACGGAGTGAACAATCATAACAATACTCCATTGAATGGCAGGTTTCAGCAGCCTCCCGTCAAAGGTTATGCATCGCTGAAAGCCACACTTGCACAAACCACACTTGACCGGACGGTAACATCCCGGTTAGATCCGCAGGTGCAGCAATCAGGGCGCCACTCTTATCAATTGCCCATGTCCTCAATAAACGGCGTGAACGGGGGCGAACACGCCACCATGTCTCTGGGTGTAGGAAATTTGCAACTGAAAAAAGTGCCAGTCCAGCGGACAATGTCAGTTCAGGCAAAGAGTGTCGAGGAAGGTCATGCGGACATCATACATTCTGATATTTCTCTGCGACAAACCTCAGATTCCTACACCGTCCCCCATTCACAGCACTTTTCGCTACCGCACCTTCCGTCTAATAGTACCCGTACGGCCTAACCATGTTATTGACTCTTGTTTTGAGTAAATTATAAGCTTCCATCCCATTTGTTCTTTCATTTTATTGATGCTCCTCAGTTTTTCCCAGCTCCTCACTTCACGTATATATATGGGACCTATGTTGTTCAATCCCAGAGTTTTCTGCTTTACCATTTGAAGCCTTTACCCCGAATTACATAGTCTACTCGAAATGCAAATGAATCCATAAATTGTGCAAAGAAAGGACGAGAAAAGAATGGAAAACGAAAACAATGTTAGTAATGCTAAATTATCAACTGCGTTGTAGTGTGGTGCCAGGATGCGAATTCGGTGTGATTCCGTAAGATGCACTGTCGGGGAGAGAATATGACTAAAAAAGATCGTTTCCATCGGTATGTGTAGGAGAAACATGGCGATGGCGACTTACGTTGTGGTGGGCTTCTGTGTTATTGACACCTTCCCACGTTTGAGCAGGTTCTGCCTCAACACGCCTAGAGGCGTACATGGTCTGAATTTCTGTGGCCTGGCCCAAGGCGTCGTCATAGGAGATGCCATATTGCTGAAGACCACGGATACACATCGCGACCTCTTCTCGTCCGAACTCTGCGAGAAGCTTTCCTGCAGCATAGATGTTGTAATGCATGACGTTGGGGTCCAGCCGCAGGTAGCTACTCTGTGTGAGCAAGTTTGTCTGGGAAATATCACAGCTCGTCAGGTTTAGTGTTAAAAGGGCAGGTTTGAAGAGAGGAAGCATACTAAGCCCGCTATGCGCGAAGCGGCATTTAAGGCTTCTTTCTGCACTTGCGTCTGGGTGGCAACAAATTGGGCAGCAAGAGGATGGTTCGCAGGGTTATTCCCGGACAGTTCCATTTGTTTGATTTCCCGTAGCCCAAACTCCCGCAACGCCTGATATAAAATGACCCACATCACATGGTATGTCGAATCTTGCCCGCCTAAACAGTAAATCAATTTCCTCAAGAGTCAGATCCAATAATTGTCGGGGTGAAAATGGTAAATGCAACGAGCAAAGTCTTACATGCAGCGACTGCGGCTAAGAAGTCCCAGTTAACCTGGGAACCTGGCACGCCAACCTTGTCCAGGTACTTACTCCGCCAAGCGTTGAATTGGCTGATGAGCGCACATAGGACGTCAAAGGGAATACCCTCAGCATGAATGATGGGTCGCCACAGCTTTCGGGACATCTCACGAGCACAGCGTGCCATCGCATGCGAAGCAGCATACCATGCCTGCAAATCCGTGAAAGGGCGGCAAGCTTCGAGGACAGAATTACACATACAAGAAACTGCGAACGATTCAGTGATAAACTGAAGGAATGGAGGATTACCAACTTGCCTCTGGTCGCTTTACAGTAGATAGTTCCTTCTCGGAACCTGATCCTTCGGCCTCTGCCTGAGCGAGCTGGGATATGTCTTGTGTATAGAAGTCGATGTTGTAGTCGTTGTCCTCGCTGTCCAGCAACTCAACAATCAGCAATCGCTAATGGGAATAGAGAACAGGACTTACAGGACAGGTTTCCGGCGGAAGTATAGAGCGCTATATGCATCTGCAAGACAAGCCAACCACCAGGCATATACCATCGTATTACGTCGTTCTGGCTCAACAAGACCAGGAACCGCGGAACGGTTATTGACCTGGAGCGGAGTCTGTGTGGTAAGAAAATACTCAACAAAGACATTAAAGTGCCAGACCTGGAGATGTAACAAGTGTCGCAAAGCGCAATTCAACCAAAACCCACGGTAGCCTGCCAATGCCCAGGAATACAGATAGATCACAACAGAACAAAATAAATTCACCTTCAGGGTCATTGGGATCATCTATAGTACATTGATGTTGTTAGAAATGGCCGCGAAATTCATGGAAGTCCACATACGACTATGGAGGCCGTCCAATAATAGACACACGGTGACAGCATCGGCTGAAGGGACGGTATGCATCTTCTCCGCCTCCGCTACCTCCCACGCTTTTCTTATTAGCGATTTCGCAAGACGACTGCGCTGCGAGCGATCGGCAGAGCGGTCCAGCACAATAAGAGGATGTTCGGAAAACTTTCCTCCCCAGGCCAAAACAGTTGCAAGGACTGCAGGGTGTACGATTGCTTGGTTGAATGACTGGGATTGCTGCTGATGTGGGTGGAGTGGTGGGTGTGCGTGGTGGATGGTTTGTGGAGTGAGTGGGGATACAGAAGCGGAAGATGCGGGTAAAGACACATGTGGGGATACAGGGGACTGATGGGAACTAGAGACCTGGGGGAGAGACGCGAGAAGCTGAGCGCGAAAACGGACGGGAGAGACGAGAGCAATTCGAGAGTGGCAGATTTCAAAATACACCTCGACTAAGTCAAGTGCGAACCTAGAAGATAGTGTCCATAGGTAAGTCAAATGTAGG
This sequence comes from Ramaria sp. MG151, assembly GCA_003314545.1. Taxonomy (NCBI): domain Eukaryota; kingdom Fungi; phylum Basidiomycota; class Agaricomycetes; order Gomphales; family Gomphaceae; genus Ramaria; species Ramaria sp. MG151. The sequence goes on from QMFG01003670.1 coordinate 32,938, forward strand.
AAATATCTCCTGGGGAGCAAGAGTAGTACACGACAAGATTGGGTGTAAGATGGGAAGGGGAAGCTCTTACTCTATTCGAAAAGCGGGGTCTTGCAATTTTAATCCTACTTCTCCCCAATCATCCATTCCGAAAGCTTGGCGCTGATGATAATCTGGCAGTGCTCGATATCCACTGTACGGCGTGGAGAACGGGGAGGCAGTGGGGCCGTCTGGAGAAAAGAGGTATGCAAGTAAACGCGTAGTTGGAGTTTCCGGGTAAGCCGATGGAGCTGGTGAAGGAGAATGGGAGAGTGCAGAATTGATAAAGGGCGGTCCCACGGGTGAGGAATCGAGAGGTTGATGCAGCGTATGTGCTTGTGCTTGTGATCGAGGCGGCACGGAGTGGAATGCATTAGGATAGAAGGACGCAAGCGATGCACTTTGACTAGTATCTGATGATGGGAAAGGTTGGTGGAGGGGAGGGGGAGATGTAGAACAAGACCTGATGCAAAGCAAGTCAGCTGGGAAGTCAGCAGCAAAATTAAAACGCACAAGGAGCTAAACGCTGATGATGCATGTATTGTACCCGTGCTAAAGATATGAGGTGCATTCCATGAGCGTCTGTGGGAAAAGTGTGGTCTAGAAAGGAAAACGACGCCGAAGCGCGAGGAGGATGGAAAACACGCCATGAATATAGTTAAAACTTACGTGGATTCCGAATTGCGTCGTCTGATGTTTCCCTGTCTCTTTTTCTCGCTAGTTTCTCGCTGTACATTGAAAGTACACGGATAGGTTTTAGCATGGCAATGCTGCATAAATATCAGTCATGATATCCACATCTGAGGTCATTGCAGGGCTCACTTGACACTAGGAAACCAATTTGCTTAGTAGTCTTTCGGTGAACCGACATGCAAATGGCGTACCTTGTCTTGACCAGGAATCATTACGCATTTTACCTTGCGTGTTCTGCGAAGGAACGCACTCCATCGACTGTGGTGACGAAAGAAATGTGCAGAATAACTCACCTGCACGCATCGCACGCAATGTTCTGCTTTCTAGGAGCAGAATTGTTGATAGGAACCTCATGCTGCATGACCGCAACTATGCCAGCTTGGAGGGTTGCCCAGCGAAAGGAGGCACGATGTGAAGGGAAGACTGTCGTGCCTATGGTTCAAGGGAGGGAGGACGATATTCGTTAGCGCGCAGTTGCTGCAGATTCCCGATTCGGTGGGAACGCGTTGCGGCTCCGAAAGCCCTCCTCCACTAAACGCCACGTGGATTATCCTCCGCATTTCTTCATCCACTCTCTTTTATTAATGTCATTTCAAGCACCGCCGCCACTCCGCCAGTCTGTGCTTTATTTTTCTCTTCCCTCTCAGTTCGAACAGCATCCCTAGGCATAGCTGCAAGGCACAGTTGATCAGGAACATTCGGTGCCGACCGGCAAACTAGAACAATTCGGGGATCATTTCGCCAACTGTATTGTTGATTCTTAAAGTTCGACCATGCTCGTACCTGAACTTTCTCCATAGCTAATCATCTCCTTGCAGGCAAGCCCCAACACTCTCAGAAGCCATCATCTTAACTATGCTTTTCCAAGACAGAAGAACAAAATTAGTCGAGCAGGTGGTCATGCGAAGGTGCGTCAATATCTAGAGCTGAAGATCTAATGATCGGTTATAATGTTTGACACAAAGTGACATTCATACGTGGGATCTCAGCCGTCGATCTCATTAGAAAAAGTTTCGCTGGCCAACCATTTGCCAATAATACAAGCGAAGCGACTCTATTCGAGCACTTTGCGCCCAGCGATTGACTTTGCCTGTCGATCTTAATTTACCTCATACTTTCTTGAAAGTTGACATGTACGTACGACTGTGTGTGGCACACTACGCTTAGTATTCCACTATTCTGGAGAACTAGTTGATGCTTGGATGGAGAACTAAAGGATTATCGACAGTCTCATAATTGGTCCACAGAGCCGAATCTACTCCAAACAGCGCAACGGAAGGTTATAATTGTAGCATCAACCTTGGCAAATGTCGTCACTATATGATTTGGCATCAGCGCATAAAAGAGCTGTTCTAAGCCATAATTCAGACTCGGTCCCATTTTTCTTTGGGGGCCCGGAAAGACTTTTGGGTCCAAACCACAGTTGCTCGACTTGGAACAGAAACACGGTTATCATCGAGTTACACTCAAGTGTCAATTCTGATCCCAAGTTGAGAACAAGCAGAACCACGAAGTTGGTGACGAGCGGCGTGATTGGCTCTCAATATCGAGCCAGAAGATTACAAAACCATAAAATCAGCATCAGAAGGTAGACCATCGATGGAAAACGTTGTTCTCACACTAATTCCAGGATATGGATATTACTCGCACAGCCCCCGGGGTACATCACCAATATAGACATGAGTTACCCACATTGAAACAAGTTTCACCGGGACTGATAATCTATTCACCCGATAGAATCAATTGGCGGGTGCCCTGAGCCCATGCTAGGACACCTAAACTAACCACTGGCACATGGTATGCGGCCAAGGAAAGGTCTGAACTACTACCTAGCGCCTATACATCATGGAGGCCAATCAGTGATGAAAATTGCATCACATCAATACCTGAATACAACCATTTGAATTGCTAAGCCTGGCAATTCTGATGTATTTGTTAAATTACTGGTTTACAGAGGCAAGAGACATGACCAAAATGACTATATAAGTAAAGTCCAAGGTTGAACTCAGCATTCTGTGCCTGAAAAGGTTTCAAGGAAAACCAGAAGTCAGAAGTGAGTGAGGGTGTTCATTAGACAGTAACTCACAAAACTGAGTCAATGTTTGGTGCTTTTGGACTCATTGAATAGCTTTGAAGGTAAAATATATATGAAAAAAGTGTTGGTGCATCAAAGAAAGAATCTGATCAGGGCTATGCAACCATTAGAAATTATGTAATTCCAATCAGGGGTGATGAAGATATGGGCAATTCAAATCAAGGGCCCATTGATTCAGTTTTGTGGGAGAGTATCAGAGAAATAGTCAGTTGCAATTCTAGTACTTGGTATTTCCCCCCTTAGCCTTAATTACTCCCTCAAGTCTTCTAGGCATACTCTCTATCAAATTCTGACACACCTCTGGTGGTATGTTATTCCATACCTCCTCTACTCTCTCCCAAATTTTCCAAACTCCCTTGGGTGGTGTTGGATACTCCTTAAGCCTGTTTTTTGCATGATCCCAGAGGTGCTCAATAGGATTCAGGTCTGGAGGCTGTGCAGGCCAGTCAAGGAGAGTGATATTGTTTTTTTCCATCCAGTTCTTGGCCTTCTTTGGCTTGTGCTTTGGGTCATTGTCCTGTTGAAAAATTACCTATTCCTTAGGAATTCCATTTTCCTCCAGGCTAGGCAGCAGGTGGTCCTCCAAAATGGACACAAACTGATCAGCATCTGCAAGCTGGCCAACACCATTCCATCCCATACACCCCCATACCATAATGTTTCCCCCTCCAAACTTGACTGTCCCCTGCACCTCTCTCTCAATCAACCCCACTCCCTTCTATTTCCAGACCTACTGTCTCCCATCTGACACAAACCTGTTGATTTTGGTCTCATCTGACCAAATCACCCTCTTCCAGTCCTCTACAGTCCACTCTCTGTGCTTCAAAGCAAAGGCCAACCTCAGCTGTCTATGCCTTGTATTGAGGAAAGGCTTTTTCTTCTTCACCACAGCCTTGAATGAATGTTTCCTAAGAACTCTTCTGACTGTTTCTGAGGAGACTGGGTGGGGGATAATTGTATTGATGTGTTTGGTGACCTGAGTAGCATTGGCAGCTCTACCAGTAGCAATTTGTGATAAAATAGCATGTTGATCTCTAGAGGAAAGCTTGGGGGGACAACCTCCAGAGGAGCAGGGCTGGTTGGGATGAAGAGTTCTGAGAGTCCTAGATACTGTGGACTCGCTGAGCCAAGTCCTGAGGCAATAGTGCAAGTGGAATGACCATGAGAGGCCAAGGAGAGGATGATTATTTTTTGAGCAGAGGAAGTGGGGTGCATTGGAGTGTAGTGAAGTTCTGGACATCTTGGAGGGGATTAAATACCTTAATTTGAGTTATCATAAAAGATAAGGTTACCATAGTAACCATCTATCAAGGGTTCCATGTTATATAATAGATGGAGTATCAGATTCTGATTGTTCTGATACCACCTCACAAAACTGAGTCAATGGGCCCTTGATTTGAATTGCCCATATTTTCATCACCCCTGATTGGAATTATATAATTTTTTAATGGTTGCATAGCCCTGATCAGATTTGTTCTTTGATACACCAACACTTTTTTCATATATGTTTTACATTCAAAGCTATTCAATGAATAGCCCAAAAGCACCAAACATTGACTCAGTTTTGTGAGTCACTGTATAGTAAGCAACAAAACTATTCACATGTTTGGAGGTTTGGGATTGTATATCTAATAGGAAGTTTAAGTTAATTTCTAACATCATTAAAATGTTGTGGCATATGCTCTAGGATCTCAGCTATCTTACAAAAAAAAAAAAATCTAGTAAATCCATGTAGAACTTCTCAAGATATGGCCATTTCTTATCCTAGGACTCTTTGGATAGTTTTGTTACTAACAGTTAAAAAGGATTTTTTTTTTAAAACTGGAGGCTTTTACTGAGATATTGGCTCGGTTCACATAGTTGGAAATTGTAAGGGCAACCCTTGTAGTGCCTGCAGGTACCAAATAGAGGGGAAATCCAAAGGTCTATATATGTAAATACTAATATACATAAAGGGAAAACATCTCACCTAGTAGAGGGGAAATCCAAAGAGAATAGTCTAAGGGTCCCCACTACTAGTGAAAACACTATATACAACTACCCAGTACCTAACAGGGACATCTCTATGTGCTGTTGACTCTGTCCAACTTCTATCTCCATAAGGTTGTCACGATCACACAGTCTGGACATTCAATTCACACTATATTCGTTCCGAAGCAATCCTTCCGAAGCATTTCGTCCGAAGCCCGAAGCAACATTCCCACACTCCCATCACTTTCATCCCACAACCCTTTTTGTCTATCACTTCGACTCAAATATGCCATCTATTGAATCAATTCTTGTGAAACAATCAGTGGTCAGGTCCAATCATATTCCTTTTTTTAGAAAAGAACCACCCTGACTATCCCCATCACTATCCCCATCTTTCACCATAAAATTATGGATTGAGTTATTCATATTCACTCAAAGCTTGCGATGACATGCCATATCATCAGGCTTAATGATATGAATGTTCTAGACTCTCATAATGACTCTCCGAAAGATTTAGGCATGGCTATCCCTACCCGAAGAGCCACGCGATTCGGAAACATGTTTCAAGAGTTGGTGATGGTCTATTATCCTTTTCTTCATTCACAATTTTCCTTCCATCACTATCCTACGTTTTCTATGGCCTTTAATTAGTATACATGTACCTTGATTACTCTCCGATCCTCACGGACTCATTCCCATTCGCCCTCTCTTCCAAACCCTTCAATATATAGCTAAACACATTCGCATGTATGTTCCCTAGTTCAATTATTGTATGTCAACTTGATTCTTCCACTCACACTTGCCAACTCATTCTCAACTCACCTTAAACAACAACTTTATATTTTTTGAGTAAGCACTCCAATTCCACTCTTATTAGTTAAATCCACTTCAAGGAATGTAAGATCGTTGGCTGTGATCGACATGAACTGCAAGGTTCATTCGATCCACTGTCAGGGGACAACCGGTTTATTCCCTTTTTCCTCTCTTTTTCCCCTTTTTCCCTTTTCCCCCTTTCCCTTCTCCCTCCTTTTCCCTATTTCCATTTATACTAGATCTATCCTATCTCTAGTATTATGTCCTTCGCCTC
>QMFG01003673.1:0-15050 GCA_003314545.1 Ramaria sp. MG151
TTCTCAATGTTATTGCTAACAATATATTTGTTCATAACATTTAACTTTGATAATTGGATTCTGACACTAGCTTATATACTGAACCATTCGGAAGACAGAGCGAATGGGAATGAGTCCGTGATGGTTAGGAAGTAGCCAAGGTACATGTATACTAATTAAAGGCCATAGGAAACAAAGAACAAGGGTGGTAGGAAAATTGTGAATGAAGAAAAAGATTAACGGACCCATAATAACTCTTGAAACATGTTTCCGAATCGTATGGCTCTTCGGGTAGAACTAACCGTCCCTAAATCCTTCGGATGGTCATCCTGAGGGTCTAGAACATTCATACCATAGAACATAATGATATGGAATGTCATCGCAAGCTTCCACACAATAGAAACAACTCAATCAATGAGTTCATTGGAAAAGATGGGGATAGTGATGGGGATAGTCAGGGTGCTTCTTTTCCAGAAAAGATTATGATCGGACCTGATTATTGATTGTTTCACTAAACACTTCATGGAGGGTTTCCTGAACTGGATTGGGTGACCGGATCAAATGTATGTGAACATTGATGCAAGGGTGATTCGGAATTCGGAAGATCCATTCGGAAGGATTGGTTCGGAAGGACAATGATGTAGATGAGGTTGCCATATTGTGATCGTGACAGATGCCTGAATGAGGTGGGATGATGGGATGAATATATGTGAAGGGAGTTCTGTTGTTCGGAATTCTGAATGAGCCATTTGGGAAGAAACTGTTCAGGGAGAATAGGGTAAGGGGTAAATCATAATTGTGACAGACAAGGGAAGTGAAAATAAAGAGTAACAAGGTTTTCTGGATGAACCCAGAGATACAGAGATCAACCTAAGAGATCCAGAGATCTGTAGATTGGCCAGATATGTGACTGTGACATCTATTGAGGATATCTACTATATCAGCTGGGCACTGTTCTCTATCAGCTCTTTTATCCTTGAGTATCTTAGGTTTGACTTTGTCATTCAGTGTTGCCTACACTGAAGTTCATGCTTTGGAACTCAGAGGTGATTGAAGCATGAGTTGGAACTTGACTGTCTACTGATGGTGTTGGACCAGACTTTCAGGTATACTTGGTTGTCATACCCAAAGATTGTTGCTTGGGAGTGAAGTTTAGACCTTGGGCTCCATGCCTCAGGTGCACTGAAATTCAGACTTCAGAACTCAGAGATGCAGAAGAGTTCAGAGCATTGACTGAAAATAGGTTGTCCCCTGACAAACCCATGTTTGACACTTAAAATGGCCTCAACTCATGTGTTGTGCTGGCTCATTGTTCTGTCCCTGGGTCTCAGATTTGGTTCTGAGGAACCAGAGAATGACTACAAAGCCAGGTTGTAACTTAGTGAAGCTTCCTATTTCACTGGTGAGTTTGTCAGTACTTTGATAATATCAGAACTGATGATTAGATGTAGTTGGATATACATAGAAGGGGGCATTATCATCAACAAAGAAGTCAGTTGAATAAGGAAGAACAGCAAATGGAGAGAATCTAGAAAATAGGTCATGGACTACAGGCTAGTATGCATCATCGATATCTTTCAGGATGCTTTCTGATTAGGTATAGCCTCCGAGGTAAAAGGTCGGAGATTTCCAGAGTCGCAGAATTAAAGATTTTCCCCGGCTGAGTTACTAGACACGTGGCAAGCGTGGCTCGCCACACGCGAGCCATGGCGGCCGATGGTTTCAATCCTCCATTCCGCAGTCAAATGATTGTATTTCGGCAGAATCTTATCAATGTAATTACATAATAATAAGTCAGGCATGCTTCCCACCCTGAAGCCCACGTCGCGGTCGCGAATAACGGTAGCGTGTGCGGAATGTAGGCGTCTTAAGGTATCTGTCTTTAATTTCTGATTTCTGATTTTTGCCTGCCAGCCTGACCATCCGCATAGCTAAAGTGTGACAAAAACAAGCCCTGCTCGAGTTGTCTTAGAAGAGGGTGCGTCAGCTGATGCCGCACTGTTGTTCCACTCATGGATCGACGGATAGATGCGCTTCTATATGCCCTCAAGGTCGCATGGTATCCAAAGGATCACGGTTGGTTTAGTTTAGTGCGCTCCTTGTTCCTAGGTTAATTTTGATTTCGAAACTGCAGCTTTATTCTTGCTGACACTGAAAAATTGGTTTGTAATTTCACTGAACTGTTCACGCGCAGTTTACGCACTGTGTTCTAGCACGACAAGATTGATGCACTGATATCTCGTGTCCATCAACTGGAGCGGGCTCTGGAAGCGTCACATGCGCTTCAATCGCGCGAGCCTCACCCGCTATTAACGAACGAGCTTCGCCTCATCGCAACTCCCGTTCAATCTGTCACTTCCGAAAACGAGCCTCCTGCAAAGGAGGAAGAGGTAACAGAATTTTTAGGAACTCTCACCCTGGACAAAAATGGAACGCAGTACTTTGGTACAACTGGAGCATATGCTGTAGGTGATCTTTCATATCTTCGCCTAAATTAACTTTTGCAACGTCTTGTAGTTTTTGTGGCGGGTAAGTTGGCCATGGTCTTGTGAACCTTTCCTGGATGATTTCGTTGTCCAGGACAAGGATGGTCCTGATGGTGCTGTTTATAAACGCAAGGGGGAGGTGTCAAAGGCTCTTGCTGATCTCCCGCCGGATCTCGCGCAAATGGCGCAGTACTTTCCAATTCGTCTTCCCATGTTTGATTTCTCCCATTATGGTGCATGGATCGCCGATAACTGCCTCCCACCATATCATCAAGGATGGTCTCTCTTCGAGAACTATTGGGAGCACTATGCTTGGCAGTGCGTTCCTCCGTGTGACCTTGACTGATGGAACTACAACTCGCGCCGCAGATTTACACCCACCCCACGCCCCGGCTTTGTGGAGCAGATACTATCTCCACTGTATAATCGTACTTTGGATAACGGTGAGAAGCCCCTCGGACACCGATTGGGCCTGTTGTTCATGGTGCTTTTCCCTCCGGTACATTTACTTGCTCTGGGAGGTTAACAATCGATTGATCTTCTTAGGTGTTTGCTATTGGCGACCTCTTGGATCTCACACAACCATGGGTACCATCTAGGGGACTGCGGTACTACCTACTTGCTCGCGCTAGCCTATGTATCGAGTCTGTTCTAGAGTCTCCAACAGTGACTGCGCTTCAGGCCATGGTACCTGTTCTAACGTCTACCAGGTCTCGCGACATTAATTCTATCATATAGCATTTAATGGGAGTGTTTCTCATGATGTCCCGTGGGACGAACGAACCTGAACATGCGTGGGTCCTGTCCGGGATAAATCTGAAACTAGCACTTACAGTGAGCTCTACTTTTTTTCCCTTGTACTTAGCCACACGATGCTGAGTCTTATTTCGCGCAGCTCGGCCTTCGTAAGGACATTTATATTTCACTTTGTTTGTTAGAGTTTCCGCTGATGCTGGCTAGAACACGATGCCAATAAATTTAAACTATGTAAGTATATGTCCTGATTGGCTGAGATGGTCCTGAGGGAGGTGCGCTTAGCCCCGGAAGAGGTCGAGAATCGAAAAGATGCGTTGGTTTCTGTTCTTTCTATGGAAGTGTGGCAGGTGAGTTTCACTGCCTTTTTCAAGAGTTGTACGACATAACGACTTGCCGCTTAGGCTTTATGTGTAGGTGAGTGCTTGCATCTCACAATTCATGATAGAATTATTTAGTGGTATCCATGTAGGGAGGCCACCAGCACTAACATTCTCCAGTTTTGAGTGGATGTTCCCAAAGGATCAGCATACGGACACTGACGGAGACTCATCAAAATCCCGTGCGTACCCAACTACCTCACGTTATTCCCGAGAGGGCAGTACCCTCACTCTTAGTCCTAGAATTGACTCGCAACTGGGTTTTATCATTCACTCGCGACTGCGTCTGCAAGATCCTGGACACCGTGGTGGGAAACAAGGTGACGAGCTACAGTGCCATCATGCAGTTGGACTTGAAAGTCCGGGAGTATCCGTTAGTTGATCTCCCTACCGATGTTTCGCCTGGTCCTGCAGAACTGGGTGTTGCTATTACGATGCAGCGGACATTCCTGACTATCGTAAGGGAAATCTGTGAGCTTCTGTCACCGGTCGACCGTGGACAAATCATGGTGCTTACTGTATTCTAGCCCTATTGTACCTACATAGGCATTGCTTCGCACTTGCTTTGAGAGACTTTCCTGATGATCCGTTAAAAAGTCCCTTCGCATCGTCTGTAGTGGCCTGTCACCGAAGTGCAATTACGTACATCTCGAGGATATGCACGGTATACTCTACGCTTCCGGACTTGACATTACGGATCTGGTTTATTTGGTGATCCAAAATCTTGCTTTGGTTTTCCCCTGTTTTCTTTTCCTACTCACCTAAAACGTTTGCGAGCGAATAGGCCACATATGTTTGTGTCCACTTTGGTATGTTCCGCGTTACCAAGTAAGTGTTCGCTGATAGGGCATAGATCCTTGGGTCAATTGTGGCACGGAGTCCTGGTTGCTCGCTTGCATCATCATCCCTGTTATGGTTGGAGAAGGTATGTCAGACTTGGGAATCATCGTCTGAAAGTGTCTGTGGTAGCAAAGTTTTGGTACGAGAGCGTTCACCCGTCTAATCTAGCGTATACTGTTGGTTGATATAGGAGCAATAACACAGGAAATCGTCCGGCAGCTGAAACAGAAGGCCTTCATGGCATTCGCGCAAAACAAGGCTCCGAGGAATATACTCAGCGCTTCAGCCGGAAGGCTCGAAGTTGCCGATGAGATGCATGCGCTTGGGGGTTTCGGTCCTCGTATAATCTCAATGCTATCATCCCTGACGAATTTTTCACCAAATTCAGCGGAATCGAAGGTCTCATCCAATGCGTCTCAAAACGCCCCGTCAAATCAGCCGTCGGATTCGTCGTCCAATCAGGCGTCGCATCCCCCCTCGAGCATTGCCCTCGACGACTATCCCGCTTCACACACATATCATCGAACCGCGGATGTACAGCCCTTCGCACCACCATCTGCGGTAACTTCCGTTGCCGAGGCATCGCCACTCCCACCCGTGACAACAATGCCTTTCGACTGGGAAAACTTTGATTATTCATCGCATTTGCCCCCTGCCTCGGCGGGGAATAATACGCTGCTTACTGATTTTGACGACGTCTTCGGGACGATGGGTGATTCTAACTCCCATATTGTCACGCAAAATGGGACCACGTTCTTAGAGGAGCTGCGTCTTGGACTTGGAGGGGAGTGGCAGCCGGTGATGGATCACCTAGGGTTGCGATGAGAAACTAAACGTGTTGTATTCTTAGTCTTGTATCTCGATTGTAACACTAGATACACAAAATCTAGCCGAGTAGGCGTGGTCAGCCCAGTTGCTGAAACGCTAACGGCCATGGCCGCATCAAGCAATCAAGATTATGCGACTATTTTATTCCGCCTATGTGAAAGGATCTCGACACGCTGTATGCTTCGTGATTACTATAAATAAATAAATAAATAAATAAATAAAAGTAAATCGCTGAGAGATTTACACGTAGTATGTAAGAAGACTGCGACGAAAGATATAAAGGAGCTTTGTTGATGCATGAATGCGCGGATGGAGCCGTGAGCTGGAGAACGGCGTTGATGGCGACGACTGACGGCACCGACAGACATGTGGATGGAGTGTATTAATTTTCATTAAACCAACAGGGTCATGTATTTGTGGAACTAGGCGGTCAGCCCCAGGCACAAATACAGTTAGCAAAGGGTCGGGACGCGGTAATGTGCGAGGAATAAAAAAAGGTAAAACAGACTTGGGAAAAGAAATTGTTGTTCAGCTTATAAACACCTAATTTCGCGAACCTTTGCGCTTTGTACGTAAAACTTGTCGGTGATCAGTTCTTGCTAGCGAGGGAATCTTCGCCCACCCCCTCACCCCAGAGAGGCGCGCTAGCTGTGAGTAAAAGTGCCACACCCTTATATGTATTGCAGCGCAGGTTTCGCACAGCGATTGGTCTCTGCTATATGCCTCCCACTTTAGATTCGTCGTCTCGCTCGCGGTTGCCACAGTCATGTGCGGAGTGCAGGCGTCTGAAGGTACGTTGGACTCGCACCGTCGTTCTCACGGCGTCTGGCTGAAAATCGAGGGAACGGCGATTGGGTTGGCAGTTGAAGTGTGACAGGAACAAGCCTTGCTCGAGCTGCATTAGGAGAGGGTACGTGCTATACTCGGCCTGCGTTCTCTAGCATGTCTCAACTCACGGGCTAGATGTGCCTCGATATGTCCTCGTGGTCGGATGGTGGCTAAGGGCTCGCGGTTGGTACTGCTCGTTGAATTTTATTCGAACGTTCATTGCTAATTTTGCAAGTTGCAGGTTCATCCTCGCAGACACTGAGCAGCTGGTTTGTGTATCATTCCACACCTTTGAAAGATGGAGTCAGAGTAACTCTTGGCCTTTCATTAGCATGAGAAAATTGATGCTCTCATAAACCGGGTTCGTCAGCTGGAACGCGCTCTGGAGGCATCGCATGCGCTTCTCTCGAACGAACTTCACCCGCTGTTGGAGGAGGAGCTGCGTATCATTGCCACACCTGTAGAATCCGTTGCACCCGAACCCGAACCCCAGCCTCAAACTAACGACAAAGACGAAGACTTGGCAGAATGTGTGGGAACTCTCACGCTAGAGAGCCGTGGTACCCGTTACTTTGGTTCACCTGGAGATTACGCAGTACGCACGTTTTATTTTTCTTTGATCATATTGAAGCTGTCAGTTTGATTGGTATATATATGATGCATCCTAGTTTGCTTGGCGGGTAAATCTAGTCTTTATTCCTTGAGACATGAGTGGGTTTACCGACTAATGTGTTTCTGTCCACAAGGATGGTGCCGACGGTGATGTTTATAAAAGCAGGGGGGAGATCTCCCTCGCTCTTGCAAAGCTTCCGATCGAACTCGCGCAAATGGCGCAGTCGTTTCCAATCCGTCTTCGTATGTCTGATGTTTCACATCTCAAGACATGGATACTCGAGAACGTCCTCCCGCCATTCGAGGAAGCATGGTCTCTCTTTGAGAACTTTTGGGAACATTATGCCTCACAGTGCGTTCCACGAGCTCCAGATTTTACTTTTCAATCGTTGACTTCCAGCATGACGTAATGCAGGTTCACACCCTTTACACGCCCCAGCTTTGTCGAGCAGATACTTTCGCCGCTGTATAATCGCTCTCCAGACCCCGGTGACAAGCCCCTCGGACACCGATTAGGCTTATTGTTCATTGTACATACTGCTGCACCTCAACCACGCTATCAAGCTTGACATTTCATGTTTATTAGGTTTTTGCGATGGGTGATCTCTTGGATCTCACACAGCCTTGGATACCATCACGAGGGCTGAAGTACTACCTGCTTTCCCGCGCTAGTCTATGCCTCGACCCCGTCCTTGAGTCTCCAACAGTGACGGCTCTTCAGGCTATGGTAACTCCTTCTGGCGACTTTCCAGCTCTTGGTGAACACTCACCCCTGTGGCTTAGCATTTGATAGGCGTATTCCTCATGTCGTCTCCTGGAGCCACCGATCCCGAACATGCGTGGGTGCAGTCCGGGATCAATATGAAATTAGCGTTTACAGTCTGCCTCTTCTGTTTCCCTTTTCCTTGATGGTGTGATGCTGATTCTCGCCTGCAGCTCGGTCTTCGTAAGCGCAGCAGTTATTTCTCTTGTCAGAACGTGTCTTATCTCGCTTGCTGTCTGTGTGTTAGAACATGATGCCACCAAATTTAATCTTCGTAAGGAGTAAACCCTTCACGTCTTCGTATAAATTTTGATATGCTCTAGCCCCGGAGGATATTGAGAATCGGCGATATGTCTTAATATCTGTTCTTTCGATAGAAGTCTGGCAGGTGCGTGTTATAGGCCCGTCCTGAAATTCGTACACAAATAACCTTTCCCCCTAGTCCCTAAGCTTAGGTATGTGTCAGCACGTTACAAGTTACAAAATCAAGTTAGGGAACTTCACGTACTCAGGGAGACCGCCTTCGCAAACCTTCCTCACCAACTTCGATTGGATCTCACCTAAAATTCACAGCGACATCGAACGAGACCCCAGAAAGTCACGTACGTCTTAAATCCGCTACTACTTATCAATGGCCTGTTTCTCACGGATCATATCCAGGCCGCTACTGGGTAGCATCTTTCATTCGCGATTGCACATGCAAAGTCTTGGACACGCTGGTGGGAAACAAGGTGATCAGTTACAATGCCATCATGCAATTACACACGAAGATCCAGGACTTCCCTGAGCTGGATCTTACCGCCGAGGACTCGCAAGAGGCGGGCGAGATTTCTGTTGGGAATGTTTTGCAGCGGGCATACGTAACGGTTCTTAAAGAGATTGGTGAGCAACTACTTCACTACTTGATCCTTGACAAGGACACACTGCTCAATGTGCTTAGCTTTCCTATTCTTGCATCGGCGCGGCTTCGCACTCGCATTAAGAGACTATCCTGATGACCCCTTGAAAAGTCCCTTTGCTCCGTCTGTCATAACCTGTCACCGTAGTGCCATCTCATACGTCAACAAGATTAGCAGGGCATACTATTCAGTTCCGGCGTTGCTTGTGCGTATATGGTATATATGGTAATCCAATTTCTGCTCGAGCTCTATTTTCTCGCCACTTGACTAACATGTTTGGGGCTGAATAGGCCGAATTCGTTCGTGGCGACATTGGTATGTATAATTCACATAATAATAAGATGGTGAAGAATTGCTGATAGCGCTTAGGTCCTCGGTTCGATTGTAGCACGAAGTCCCAGCTGCTCCCTCGCACCGTCGTCTCTGCACTCTCTAGAGAAGATGTGTCGGATTTGGGAGGCAGCATCTGACTGTGTCTGCGGTGGCAAGGTTTTGGTGAGAGAAACATTCATTCGCGCGTATCTGATCGGGGACTCGTGGGTGACCTCAGGGTGAATCCAGGAAATCGTCAGACAGTTGAAACAAAAAGCGTTCATGGCATTCGCCCAGAACCAAACACCGCTGGACATATTCGGTACTGCTCCTGAAGGAGTCGAAGTGCTCGATGAGATACATGCTCTAGGTGGTTATGGACCTCGCGTTATATCAGCAAGACCAAGCTCCGCTTGCTCGACGTATTCACCTGAATCAAAGGTCGCTTCCGACTCGTCTCAAAGTCCCCCAGCCAGCGACCCATCTGCCGATCCTCCACCCAGCAACCCGAGCCATCTCCCACCCAGCAACCCGAGCCATCTCCCGCCTGGCAACACAAGCCGCTTTCTAGCCAACCAACCACCCCACCCCCCGCCGAGCCAACCACCAAACCCGCCTCCTAGCGACGTCCCCGTTCCTTACGCTCCTCCAGAGACATATAACACACCTCTGGGCGTCCAGTCCACTGCACAATACGCAGAAAGCTCTCTTGCCGACTCATTCACATCATCCGTGCCTATCGTGCCTTTCAATTGGGAGAAATACGACTATTCATCACACTTGTTGCCTCTCCCAGACAACGTGGTACAGACTGATCTCGACGACGTCTATGGTATGAAGGGGGATTCGGATACCAATTACTCATCCCTGAATGTGGGACCCATAGTCGTGGGAGGGTTAGGTATTGGGATTAGCGGAGATTGGCAACCGGTTATGGACCAATTGGGTTTGTAGCACTATGCTAATATTGTATCATTAGTTTGTATTTTGACTAGTCACTCTACTGCCGTATTATTGCGAGGCTTAAATGGACACTCGCTGCACCAGAATTTAATCACCAGGTTATAGATCTAACTGCCGGGGATCTCCTTGTTTGACCTCCGGTTTATCGGCCATTTGGGTTGGAGAAATATGAAGCCCGTAGGATACAATGACAAATGGGAGTAAGGACGGTGACCCCGATACACGGAGAACTCCATGTTTCACCTCGTAACCTACATCATTATCACATCGCTTTGTCTTGCGGAGGAACTCAAATGCCACCAAAATGATCGACTGTCTCATAATTCCCAGTAAGAATCGCATCGTGGAATTGACTAGGCTGTCGCTTGATTGCTGCGGGGACTGTATGGCTTTCGAAGTCTGTTATCAAATCTTACAGTAATTTCATCGCCTCGAGACTGATGACACTGATGGCATGATACCCCGCTAAGTGCAGGGCGTCGCCAACTATACCAATATTTCATCAGATTGAGTAGTTGCTGGAAAGCGCTACTAAATTTATTACATATTCCTAGTAGTAAGATCATATGGCGGAAACAGGTGAACTATTTGAAGTGACCAGGACCTCCTAGCCTGTCAAATTGCTAGTATATGTATGAAGTCATGAGAAGTCATAAACATTAAAAGGTACTACCTGATTCATCAGGTCAGAGGTACAATCAGCACAATTACTATCTGTCACCTTTGTCACGCCTATTCTTAATGTATCCATAGATCTTCTTACTCCTTCTTTCCCTCCTTGTTAGGAGAGGACCTCATCTCCCAAGCACTTCCCTTTGTGAAACCCGTAATACACTGGGGACTCCTATGTTTACCCATGCTCCACACCATGACAGTCTCTTAGTTGAATCTTCTATCCTCATGCTCTTCCTTCCTGGTCTTCACTTCAATGGTAGCCTCTGTGTTACCACCAGGGCTCCCTTCTATCAAACCCAACTAATGCTCTCCACAACTCTACCCATGGATTAGCAGGAGCTAAACTTGTGATTTCTCATGTCATTGTCAGAATCCAAATTTCAGTAATAAAAGATGTATATGAAGGTTGGGTTAGTGGATCTGTTCGGAAATGTTTCTAATGATAATAGAATGGTTTTGGAAAGTGAATAGAAATCCTACAGTAAAAGCAAATGGCTTTCGGAACGTCTGCGAATGAAATGCATAGTTCCGAAGAGATAGAGGTTCCGAAAGGATTCTATCTCGTGGATCAAATGAACTTTGCAGTTCATGTCGATCACAGCCAATGATCTTACATTCCTTGAAGTGGATTTAACTAATAAAAGCGGAATTGGAGTGCTTACTCAAAAAATATAAAGTTGTTGTTGAAGGTGAGTTGGAGATGAGTTGGCAAGTGTGAGTGGAAGAATCAAGTTGACATACGATAATTGAACTAGGGAACATACATGTGAATGTGTTTAGTTATATACCGAAGGGTTCGGAAGAAAGAGCGAATGGGAATGAGTCCGTGAGGATCAGAGAGTAACCAAGGTACATGTATACTAATTAAAGGCCATAGAAAACAAAGAACAGTGATGGAAGGAAAATTGTGAATGAAGAAAAGGATAATAGACCATCACCAACTCCTGAAACATGTTTCCGCATCGCGTGGCTCTTCGGGTAGGGATAGCCATGCCTAAATCTTTCAGAGAGTAATTATGAGAGTCTAGAACGTTCATATCGTTAAGCCTGATGATATGGCAAGTCATCGCAAGCTTTGAGTGAATATGAATAACTCAATCCATAATTTCATGGTGAAAGATGGGGATAGTGATGGGGATAGTCAGGGTGGTTCTTTTCTAAAAAAAGAATATGATTGGACCTGACCACCGATTGTTTCACAAGAATTGTTTCAATAGATGGCGTATTTGAGTCGAAGTGATAGATAAAAGAGTTGTGGGATGAAAGTGATGGGAGTGTGGGAATGTTGCTTCGGACTTCAGATGAAATGCTTCGGAAGGAATTATTTGGAATGAGGACGATGTGAATGTGATGCCCAAATTGTGATCGTGACAGTCATACATCAACTTGATAAGTTTCAAGGTACAGGTGACTCAGAACTATCAGTCTCAAGTTATAAGTATTATATACCTATGAGGGAGGACTTGACTTGCATGTTATCATTGTGCATAGGCTGCTACATAAAGATCTGATATTATACATGGCATTTTTATATCCATAACTACTCTCACAATGAGCCAGCTATTAAATCCTAAGTACAAAAGTATTCAATCTTCATTGCAAAGCACTCTAGCACTTAGAGTAAGGTAGAGGTCACCAGGAACGGGCACCCCTTACATAAGCATGAAGCACATTTTCTTCAAAATTACTACTAGATATTAGGAGAAGGATAAAATATTTAGCTCCTAGAATATGTTTAGTATATTACTTGCTAAGACTTGTTGCAAAGACTTAAGAAAAAAAACACAAAACTGAGGGACTAGAAGCAATTCTAAGGTCAAAATATCTAATAAAAAAATTAATTCTTTTTTGTAATTCTTGCATGAATTGTAGTACTTTTCATTTTTCACAAAGAAAATTTTGCAGGTCACGTGACCTCAGCTCCTTGGCTAACAATCATGTAAATGGTCTTTGGTATGGACAGGATGCGTAGACTGTGGAGGATGGGGGTGGTAGCAGTGGAGACATGGAAGCTCAGTCCTAAGAAACCTAGTTTTATGTAACTATAATGCAGAATTATATTTTTGTTGTAGCATATTAAAAAAAAAAAAAAAATTTTTTTCAAAAGTAATTTCCAGGCAAATTCTACTTTTCATTTTTTTGTAAAGAAATTTTGCACTCACGTGATGTAGGCGCCCATATTACATAAGGGGTGCCCATTCCTGGTGACCTCTACCTTAACTATCTAAGCAGAAAAGTACTATCATAAAATGTAAGTGGATGATGTAAGGATCAAGAGATTGCTACTCACTTTAGTCTTTGTTGCAAAGCACTGAAGTGATAGAGCACTCTAGCTACTTACTTATAGGTGTGAAAAGCTAAGAATACAGCATATTACAGTGGAAAGATAAAACTAGCCATACATAGCCACTTACCAGAGTAAATAGCTTGGCCTGAACATAGATTGTGTGCACCCACACTTTTACTGTAGAAATTCTATTCACTTTTTAATATTATTATATCACTACTAGTAACATCTCCGATTGTTTCACTAACCACACATTCATCTACAACTCTTATTACTCATAATTTGATTCTGACAGGTGCATAGTTCCAAAGAGATAGATGTTCCAAAGGAATTCTATCTTGTGAGTTGAGTGGACTTTGCAGTCTATGTTGACTACAGCCAATAATATTACATTGTTTCAAATTGTGTTTAAGTTAATATAGATGAGGTTGGAGCTGTAAGGGCAACCTCAACCTGACCTGGGATATGCCTGCTGGCAGGCCTACTGCAGGGGATACTACCCTATCAGCATCCTGCCTGGGCCTGCAAGGGGACTTGAACTCCAAACTACGGAAATACAAAGATATATAAGAGATCAAATGGTAACTACAACAGTGAGGAGCATACCAGGTAAAGAGAAAAGGGTGAGGATTCCCTTACCTAAGTAACTAACTATATAGTTACTGGCAATCAAACAAAGACAAACATAAAGGCAGCTAGTGCTAGAGAAGGATAGAAAAAGGGGAGGCAGAGAACCTAACACAGAGATAGGATAAATCTAATATGAGAGGAAATGGGGAAAAGGAGGAAAAGGAATGGGGAAAGGGAGAAAAGAGAAAGAAATGGGTCATCCCCTGACAGGAGCACTCACTCAAAAGTGTAGTTGTCCAAAAACATTTTGTTCAAGGTAGTTCATGATGGGTTGACGGGTTTGAGCAAGGCAAACAAGTAGATGTACAATAATTGTACTAGGGAACATACTGTCAGAATCCAAACATCAGTGATAAAAGATATAGATGAATTTTGTGTTAGTGAATCTGTTCGGAAATATTCCTAATGATGATAGAATGGTTTTTGATAGTGAATAGAAATCCTACAGTAAAAGTGAATGGCTTTTGGAACGTTTGCGAATGAAATGCATAGTTCTGAAGAGATAGATGTCCCAAAAGGATTCTATCTCATAGATCGAATGAACTTGGCAGTCCATGTTGATCACAGCCAATTATCTTACATTCCTTGAAGTGGATTTAACTAATAAAAGTGGAATTGGAGTGCTTACTCAAATATAAAGTTGTTGTTTAAGGTGAGTTAAGGACGAGTTGGCAAGTGTGAGTAGAAGAATCAAGTTGACATACAATAATTGAACTAGGGAATATACATGTGAATGTGCTAGCTATATACTTAACCATTCGGAAGGAAGAGCGAATGGGAAAGAATCCGTGAGGGTTGGAAAGTAGCTAAGGTACATGTATACTAATTAAAGGCCATGGGAAACGAAGAACAAGGGTGGTAGGAAAATTGTGAATGAAGAAAAAGATTAATGGACCAACAATAACTCTTGAAATGTGTTTCCAAATCGCATGGCTCTTTGGGTAAAGATAATCGTCCCTAGATTCTTTGGAGGATGATCCTGAGGGTCTGAAACATCCATATTATAGAGTCTAATAATATGGAATGTCATCGCAAGCTTCCAAAGAATAGAAACAACTCAATCAATGAGTATAATGAAAAAGATGGGGATAGTGATGGGGATAGTCAGGGTGGTTCTTTTTGGAAAAGGTTATGATTACTCCTGACCAACGATGTGTTTCACTAAACATTGATATATTGATGCAGGGGAACTGATGAAGAAGCAGGTTGTTGAATGAAAATGATGTAATTGGGGCGTTGATGGTTCGGGGTTTGGACAATCTGTTTGGAAGAGGTGGTTCGGAGGATCCATGATATAGGTGAGGTGTCCATATTGTGATCGTGACACATACATGCCTATATACTAAATGGTTTGGAAGGGAGAGCAAATAGGAAGGAGTCTGTGAGGGTCAGAATGCAGGTAAGGTATATGCATACTAATTAAAAGTGATAGGAATGGAAGAACAAGGGAGGTAGGAAAATTGTGAATGAAGAAAAAGATTAACAGACCAGAAATATATTCTGAAACATGTTTCCAAATCACATGGCTCTTTGGGTAGGGATAACCTCATATGAATTCTTTGGATGGTGGCCCTGAATGTCGGTAATACTGATATGATATAGTTTAATAGTATTGCCTGTCATGGTAAACTTCAGATAAGTAGAATCAGCTCAGTTATTAAGTTCATTGGAAAAGATGGGGATAGTGATGGGGATAGTGTCAGAGTTTGTCCCAAGCCTGATCCCAGAGCCTTTGAACCTTTGGGCCTGAAGCCCCGACCATCCTCAAACATGTTTCACTTATTTGTACCTTGCACCTGATCTTTCTTCCTGTAG
>QMFG01003677.1:0-13906 GCA_003314545.1 Ramaria sp. MG151
AACCTTGGAGAGCATGTTGACCTGGTTGTTGATGGATGACATGGTGCAGGTGAGATGCAGCAGTGGTAAAAGAATGGTGAAAGATGGCAAAAATGATGGTGAACTGATAAGGCACAAATAACGAGCTTCTGGTGGTATTTAGGCTAGGCCGGGGCCCATAACCTGTTGGATGTTATAGAGAAAGAGTGGAGACTCAGAAAGTCTCAAACACAGACACGTACACAGACACTGACACTGACGGCGGATGTATAGCAAGAAACAAGCCACGTAGATACAAGTGGAGCCTACATGACCAAAGTGTCCACAACAACGTACTACGCAAATGTAAACCAACAATTTTCTTCCAGTAACTGCCTACCAACGCCCGCTAACGCGTCGCCTTAAGGCCAAAGTACCTTCGTAGTAGCCTTCGTCGGGTTGTATTGGGACTCGGTTAAACTGAATAGAACTGTGAACCCCCGCTGTTTGGCTCAGTGACACCGTTGTTCTCCACCATTCTCGCTGCACTCCTCATTCAACTTTTCCAGACTCCACTGCCATCGCCTCTTTACCTCTGTTGGCTTTTTTCCTCGTTTCACTTCCACCGCGGGTCTCTTTCCAGGTGCCCCACTTCCACCGCTGCTCACACTCCATCCCCTGAATCATGTAGCTATGCCCCAGTGTTCTTTCTTCTGAGTGCATGAAAGGTGAGCAGGGAGCAACTTCCATCGGCGGCCATTGCACCGAAGAGCCCTATGAGGCCATCGCTTTAAAGACCAACAAGACAACCATCTCCGCACGCCCCACACCCAATGCTCCAGCTTCCTTTGTTCTATCAGCAGCTAAGATATTCAATCCGACGTTCTCCCCTCCTAGTCCCGCGTCATTTCGCGCCATTTACACCGTGACGCTACAAGGCAGAATAGGTCGTTGTGCTGGCTACAGAGAAGAACAGACACGGGATCATTGGCGATGCATTTATCGTGAACAATTTCGATAAGCTTTGCGTTGGATTAGTTCTAAATGTCTTTTCCTACAGATATTTAGAAAATGATCCAACGAACAGTGAGAAGCGAACGCCCAAGCAGTTTCAATACAAACATATATTCCGGTCCTTTCGGAAATCGAAGTCAATCCTAAATATCCTGGAATGAAAGAAAATGCTACCTGATGAATAGAGATGAAACACGAGATTGATCTAACACAAGCGGATACGGAAAATTCAACTTTCCGGATCGGAGAACGAAAAGGGTGGCGTACGCGGTTGACATAAGCCACCAATGCAATTTTCCTTCAAGACTCCCATCCCAACTGTCGCAGACCTCACAGCCTCGTTCTTGCTAGATACACGCTGGCTACAACGCTCTCAACCCACGCCCTCTAACCCTGCACCTACTCTTTCCCCTGCCCCATCACCCCTCCCAACGACAACTCGCACTCACTTTCGCTGCTCCACTTTGTCCCGAGCCCCGAATCCTCCTGCTGTCCGGAGTGACCTCACAACCTTTTTGCTCTATGAACAGCGTCCGTCGACGTTTGCCGCAGATTCCTCTAGGTCTCCATCTCTTGTGTCTCTGAGCCTTCATCCCAGGAATGGACGTGGGGTCTGGGGGAGTTTGCGGCTGGTGGAGCAAAGTGGTCGCACTGGACAGCGGTAACGAGGATGAGTCCATCTGCGCTTGACTGTGATCCTAAACTATAGCTCTTCTTTATATGTCTGTCTCTTCTAGCTGGGTTGAAAAGCTCCAAGCTCGAGTTCTCGATGCAAGTAAGTCCTTTTCTTCGTTTCTAAGCAGAAATTTCTGCTGAGAGCATAAACGTCCAGGGGTTAAAATTCTAGGGTAATTGTGGTACGTCACTTGCCTCGCTTTGAAGCCGACCCATAGCTAAATATATATAATGTCTAGACAGTGGCGGGTGTACGGGTGAACAAACACTTGTAAGCTTTTGTTATTTCAAACATACATCTTCCATCGACTTTGGGTCTGTCGACGTCGAGATGCATGCGATATTTGGGATTGGGGATTATTTGGGAACTTGGGGGTCATGGATGGCTCAGTCTTCTGAGACCGTACGAGTTGTAGGATGATGCCAGACTTGGGCACCTTCTACAGCATATTCCACACACTGATCTCTTCTTGCATTCTCACCCAAAACCACTTGCCACTCGTATTCCTCTTGTTCCTCGCTTCTTCTATTCTGCCACTTCTTATCCAAAGCGGAAAACGGTGCCTATCTGGAGATATCAAGACACCAGGACATCAAGCACACATAAATTACTCTCCTCCCTTAAGTTCGAACTATAGTTTTTCACCCTATACTGACATTTTGATTGGGTTGGGGGTACACCTTTTATGCTAGAGCCACATCTGACCATTGATCCATCTGCTTTTTCGCGTCTACTTTCTTTGGTTCCCTCATTGACTCCACCTTCGCAACTCTATCTTGGCCATGCTCCAGCTACATTTGGTACTGTCTTCGCTTTACTTTTTCTACCACGTCGACTCCATCGCCGCTCGGCCATGCCAGAGCTACAGTTGGCTGTCATTACATTTACTACATCTGGCCATTGTTATCGCACCAACCCCATCGCAGCTTCATCCGACTATCAGGAACGTGCGGGTGCAGAGGATCGCTGTGTCAGCAGTTTCATCTCAGCTATGGTAGCGCTACCTCGGGTTATCACTCTAGCTGCTTTGTCTGTCTGTCCTTTACTGTCACGTCATCTCTTTGCTTACGCTGATGTCACACCCTATTTTTGGTATCTCTTTCCCGTCGCAGCAGCTTCACCTTGGTTGTGCTAGGGTTAGCTCTAGTTATCACTCTGTCTGCTGTCTTTCTGCATCCTTTAGTGTTGCGTCAACTCTTGGTTATGCTGCTACTACCTCCTATTTTCCCTATCTCCTGCCGTCGCAGCAACTTCATCTCGGCTGTTCTAGAGATGCCTTTGGTTATCACTGTCTGCTCTGGTTATCACTTTCTGCTCTGGTTATCACTGTCTGCTCTGTCTGGTCTATCCGTCTGTGTCCTTTTCTATCTGCCTGGTTATCACTGTCTGCTCTGTATGTGTCTGCATCCGTTTCTGTCTGTCTGCTCTGTCTGTTTGCCTGGTGATTTACATCCTCTATCCTAGACTTATCCCTCTCACTATTCCCGCAAGTGTGTTCATGTGGTTTTATTTAGAGTATGAGAATCTTGATGAGATGCATGCATGGAATGCGTTGCATCACCTCGCTCCCTCAATCATCGCCCAGCATGGGCTCTCGATTGCCCCACACGAGTTGAAACTTGGTCAGCGTCGCCTTACTATAACTCTGGGACTGCTCTTTGACAGCTAGCACAAAAACAGTAATTACAGTTCAACATGGATGGAACACTGATCTGACAGCTGTGGACGATCCTTCTGATCCAGGAGATGTGTGCACTTTTCAGTGGGACTCGGATACGGATGTGCACATGATGGAACCTACCGTGTATCTATTTTAGCACAGAGAGGGTGCATATATTCGTAACTCTGGAGCTCCTGAGCTTATGGCGGAACATCGCCTATCTTTCGACCCTCAACCGCAGTGGTTGGACGACGCTACGTGGCATAACCCGGAAGGGCAGTCCATTGACGAAGAGGAAGAAGACACTTTCACTGAGGTGAAAGACGGTCTTCGTCTCTATTCATACAAAGAGTAGTCATTTCTCATACTTCAAGTGTGACATGCAAGGAACGGAGAATCTGGTCTGCAAATTGAAGAAAGGGATGTACGGCCTCAAACAGTCAGGCCGCGTGTGGTACAAGACTCTCAAGGAGCAAATGGAGAAAGTCGGCTTCACAGCAGGCGAGGCAGACAGCACAGTCTATTTCAGGAACGATAAGAATGGGAAACTAGAAGGAGTGGCATGGTATATTGATGATGGACTATGTTTCTCATCATCAGAAGAAACAGCTGATCAAATTATCAATGATATTATGGGCAGCTTCGAAATTCACGATCTCGGCAAACCCACATGGCTACTAGGCATTGCTTAATAAGAAAAGAAATAGAAAATTTTATTATATTTAATTTTGATTTATTTGAAGTGTTTTTGATGTTTTGTTCAAATTTGTTTGAGGCGGCTTTTAAGCGCCTAAAAGATGATCTAAGCGATATATGAATTCTAGCGTGGGGGATGCGCTGATGCGGAATCAAATGTCAGCGCTTAAAGTTCGCGTGTAGTGACGTGAACTGTAGATAGAGATGTAACTGTAACTTAACAGTTTTGAGACAAGTATTGGGTTCAATAAAATGCTTAAAATGATGACGAACAGCCGGTGACGATTCGCTAACAGAGCAAGCAGTGTTGAGATATCAAGCAAAGATGTAGAGATGGTTCTGAGACTGTGGAGGTTATACTGCCTTGGATTTTGGAGAAATTTACAAGCGTACTTATAGGTAGAGCTAGCTAATGATTGTCCTTTGTGTTTCCAAGAATAATACTGGGGTGATGGAGCGATTCTGGGGTTGCAGTCTACATGAGGGAAAGAATGCACAAAATATGTACTAACACATGTTTAAAATATCTGAAACTGATCGTGAGGTGGTAGGAGTTGTGGATCATGTGTTTCACTACTATACTGAATCAAAAGAACAAGAAAAATAATAACAGAAAATCCTGAAACTCCATTTCGAAGCTCCGGGCGCTTGATTAAATGAAATGGAAGCGATCGGCTTCGTTCGTGGATCGGCGACGATAGGGGTGATTCAGAATGGAAATAATAGTGTTGTAATAGTTGCTGGAAGTGTTTCAAAGCCACGCAGGGCTCGATTGGTGGATATTGGAGCCCGTTCGTGTCCGAAGCGCGTACATGCGCACGTTCGTCCCTGCATGGGTCGGGGATCGTTGGCCGAATGATTCTAAAGATGTAAACAAATAGATTCCTAAGGCCTGAAGCCTTGGATTGACATTAGTGGTTGTTTTTATTGATTTTTATTAGTTTTATTCTAGGCGGCGCTACTGATGCATCAGTAGATTACGTAATGTAAAGCCACGCGGTGGAAAAGAAAAGAAATAATAAAATAACATTGCTATCAAGAGGAATCACCTCCTACAGACCATACACATCTCTCAAGGCGCATTCATCGACACAATAGCCAAACGATTCGATATTACAGCCGGAAAAGCTCAAACATCCCCGATGAACCCGAATATCGACCTATATGCGCTCCCAAATGATGGAAACTCGATTGATATACCATACACCTCTCTTATAGGCAGTATTAATTACTGCGCCGTCACCACTCGACCCAATATCGCGTTCGCAGTCAATAAATGCGCGCAATTCACTCACAGGCCCACGATCGCTCACTGGGAAGCTGCTAAACGCATAGTATGCTACCTACAGCACACCAAGGACTATGGAATAACCTACCATAGAGAAGGAAGAAAGTTTCAAGGCCAGGACAGCTTTCTAGCAGGATTTACAGACGCCGATTATGCCGGGGACATAAACGATTGCAAATCGACCTCAGGATGGATCTACACCTTCAACGGCTCGCCCATTTCATGGGCATCAAAGAAGCAAGGACTGGTCACCCGATCATCAATGGAATCAGAGCTTGTAGCAGGCTCAGTAGCATCAGCAGAGGGGATATGGCTCACAAGGCTTGGAAAAGACTTCAAGCTCAATTTTTCTCCAGTTTTACTATTTACTGACAATCAATCTTTCATTGCCCACACAGAGAATGATGCCACCACCTCTAGAACCAAGCACATCGACACCCACTATCATTATATGCGTGATCAGGTCAATGCCAGCAAGATCAACTTATTATTGATCCCATCAGAGCTCAATCTCACCGATGTCCTCACAAAACCACTATCACCAAGAAAACATCATCATCTATTGGATTTGCTCGGCATCAGACGAGCTTGAAGGGGTGTGTTATTTTACTATCTATTTACTGCGCAAACATTACATTACATAATCTACTGATGCATCAGTAGCGCCGCACAGAATAAAAACAATAAAACACCATAAAAACAACTACTAATGAGAATCCAAGGCATTGGGCCTTAGGATATAATCTGTTTACATTTTTAGGACTACTCAGCCAATGATCCCCGACCCATGCAGGGACGAATGTGCGCATATATGCGCTTCAGACATGAACGGGCTCCAATAGCCACCGATCGAGCCCTGCGTGGCTTTGAAACACATCCATCCACTGTTACGACACTCCGACTTCTATTCCTGATCACCCCTATCGTCGCTGATCCACAAACGAAGCTGATCGCCTCGATTTCATTTAAACAAGCACCCGGAGCTTCGAAATGGAGTTTCAGGATTTTCTCTCAATATTTTTCTTGTTCTTTTGGCTCAGTATAGTAGTGAAACATATGATCCACATTTCCTACTTCACCACGATCAGTTTCAGAAGTTTTACAGATGTCTTTAGTACTATTTTGTGCATTTTGCCCCTCATGTAGACTGCAACCCCAGAATTGCTCCATCACCCCAGTATTTTTCTTGGAAACACAAAGGACTATTATTAGTTAGCTCTCAGTATAAGTACACTTGTAAATTTCTCCAGAATCCAAGGCAGTATAACCTCCACAGTCTCACAACAATCTCCACATCTTTGCTTGATATCTCAACATTGCTTGCTTTGTTAACGAATCGTCACTGGCCGTTCGTCATCATTTCAAGCATTCTATTGAATCGACTGTTTGTCTCAAAACTGTTAAGTTACAGTTATCTCTCTATCTACAGCTCGCGTCACTGTACGCAAACTTTAAGCACTGACATTTGATTCTGCATCAGCGCATCCCCCGCGCTAGAATTCACACACCGCTTAGATTATCTTTTAGGTGCTTAAAAGCCACCTCAAGCAAAGTCAACAGAAAATATCAAAAACACCTCAAATAAATTCAAATAAAATAATAAAAAATTTCCTTTTCATTTCTTATTAACATTCAAACAGTCTTCCCTCAATATGGTGCCTGAAGCTTCCCATTGGTACTGCTTCTCCCTTTCTCACCGAGGTTGAGGAGCAACTTTGAGGTGCGATGTGCTGTATGGATATGGACTGGACAGTGCCACGCTGTGCTAGAGTGAATTGTATTTGTTCTGTGGCCCTGTCAAAATATCAGCGAGCATGAATGTTGAGGTGCCACTATTGCATTCAGAGTGAGGAAAATACAAAATGACTGTAGGAATTCAGTACAGTAGGTACCAGATAATATCATATCCTTCACAATATGGATAAAAGTGTGCATATGTTCACAAGTGATGAACCGGAGGTGAGCGCTTCAGCGGTTACCCGCGTATCGCATTGAAACCCTGCGTGAGACACACAAGGTCAGTCATCACAACAGATATATTCATGTCTTTCCATCCCCCACAAGGACTGTCCATCCGTCGCCTATATGACAGTCCATTACCTGCTCCGTACACGTATGTCTTAGTTGGTCTCGCTGGGCCAGCATCCTTGGGATTTGAACAACTGCACCGACTCTTCCTCTTCCTCTAGCTTAATCTCTTTCTCTCTCGGCGGCGCTTCCAACAACGCAAACTGGCCTCCCGTAAATGACAACCCAAATACCAGCGCCCACACAGACGTTGTCTGCGGATCCGCCATGAAGACCGTATATATCCCCCTCCTCCGTCCTCTCAGTAACAAACTCCAGCATTACGATTACCACCATTTTGCAGTCCACCGCCATTGCCTCCGGCGCTAATGCTACAAGTGTCCCCACCCCCTATTACGCAGTCCAGCCTTTTGTAGACCATTCGTCACCCACCGACGCCCGCTGTCACTGTGGGCGGCTATTGCGGGTTCTTGTTCCACGAGTTTTCTAACAGGTCCACTGCCTTGCTGCATAACATTCTTTCATTTGCTCTTTTTCCCTTGCCTTGCAAACTTACCATTGCACAATGCTTAGTAACCATCTTCAGGTCATAACCAGAATTTCACTTTATTCCTTGGTGCTTTTGGGTTTGTTCTATTTTCAATGGATTTTTATATTTATTTGAGAAAGCTACCAAGCCATTGGATCGATGCTTGTAAGACCTGGTTCCAAATGCACCAGTTTCATACGGATGTGATCCAAGTTCATCTCGATTTGCTTCCCTTCTAAGCATTGATTACGACTACTGGGATGCTTGGACGTCTTGTAAGCTCTTGTTGTCTCTCCGTGACTCTGGGTCTGGTGACCACTGCCTGCCCTGCCTGCCTTTCCTAAAAAACAAATCTACACTGGCACCCACACCTTGGTGCACAGGTTCTCTTATTTTCCGAAGCTTTCTCGCTATTGAATCGGACTTAGTGGTTTCGGTGACGTGTCTCTCCTTTCTATTTCAATACATTCGCTTATTCTTTGACAGTTTTCTGTTTGGCTCACATAAGCCCCCTTATTCTAAAATCGAAGTCAATCCTAAATACCCTAGAATTAAAAGAAGTGTTATATCACCTAATGAATAGAGATGCCAGCACGAGATTGATCTAACACAATCGGATAAGTTCCAGCTTTCTGAAGCGGTGAACAAAAAGAGTGAGAATACTGATGTCATAAATTCAAAAGTTTACCGATACTTTTGGGGCATATAGGCGTAAACCGTAAGCAGGATGAGGATGAAAGACGCGGTGAGCGGCCCTTGGCATTCATGTAAGCAATACATTATAAATGCTTTCGCTTTCTCTTTTTCCCTTCAAACCACGACTCCCACCCACTCGCATCAAATCCTCCACATCGCAACTGTCGCAGATCTCACAGCCTCCTTCTTACTAGATACACGCTGGTTACAACGCTCGCAACCCACGCCCTCAAATCCTGCGCTTACTCTTTCCCCTGCTGCATCACCCTCCCAACAACAACTCGCACTCACTTTCGTTGCTCTATTTCATCCGTTGCCCCGAATCCTCCTGCTATCCAGAGCCACCTCGCAACCCCTTTCCTCTATGAACAGTGTCCGTTGACGTTTGCTGCAGATTCCTCTAGGTCTCCATCGCTTGTGTCTCTGAGCCTTCATCCCAGAAAAGGACGTGGGGTCTGGGGGAGTTTGCGGCTGGTGGAGCAAAGTGGTCGCGCTGGATAGCAGTAACGAGGATGAGTCCATCTGCGCTTGACTGTGATCCTAAGCTATAGCTCTGCTTTATATGTCTGTCTCTTCTAGCTAGGTTGAAAAGCTCCGAGCTTGAGTTCTTGATGCAAGTAAGTCGTTTTCCTCGTTCCTCGTTTCTAAGCAGAACTGTCTGCTAAGAGCATAAACGTCCAGGGGTTAGAATTCGAGGGTAATTGCGGTACGTCACTTCCCTCGCTTTGAAGCCGACCCATTACTAAATATATAAAATATCTAGACAGCAGCAGGTGTACGGGTGACCAAACACTTGTAAGCCTATGTTATTTAAAACATACATCTTCCGCCGACGCTGGGTCTGTCGACATCAAGATGCATGCGATATTTGGGATTTGGGGATTATTTGGGAACTTGGGGGTCATGGATGGCTCATTTTTCTGAGACCGTACAAGTTCTAGGATGAAGCCAGACTTGGGGCACCTTCTATGGCATATTCCACACCCTCTGGGCAATGCTCATGTTGGGTCATGAAATGCATAGCGATATCCCTAGCCGCTACTGAGAACTCAATCACACTACTTATGTGCACATTGCTGGAATGGTTGAAGGCCAGTCTCCTTCCTTTACACCCTCCCAAGTGACGCTGACAACCCTTCTGCCATGCCATGTTGCAGCCTCGACTTTGCCTGGTTTCAGCGTCGAAGCCTGTTGGTTATATTCTTCCATTTCCAGCCAGAATCATCGGTGATAGTCTAGACAGAGAGAATGGATTGGGTGCGAGAACGATGGATCGTGTGAGTTTTCTCTGTTTAACACGTCTTCCATCGGCATCGGCAGGGACTTCGAGCTAGTAAAGTGAGTATCATCAATCCTTATTGTACAGTGTGTCAGAATCTAATTATCAAGGGTAAATGTTATGGACAAATATATTGTTAGTAATAACATTAGAAAATGTTTCCACATAAAGAAAATGGTGTTCGAAAATAAAAGGCAATCCTACAGTAAAAGCGAAGGGCTTTCAGAATGTTTGCGAAGAAGTGCATAATTCCAAAGAGATAGCAATTCCGAAAGGATTCTACCTCGTGGATCGGGGGAACCATATAGTTCACACCGATCACACCCAATATGATTACATTCTTTCGAAGTATAATCAAATCTAAAGTGATAGGTTTTATGGGACTTACTTCGAAATCAACTTGTTCTTTCTGATTGTTCACAAAGAATTGTTAAGTCAAGCAGAGTAATCAAGCAGACGTGCGATAATTGAACTAAAGAACATACATGCGAATGTGCTACTTATATACTGGGACGTTCGGAGGCAAAGGCGAATGGGGAGTAGTCCGTTAAGGATCGGAAAAGTAGTTAAAGTACATGTATGCTAGTTAATGACCATAATGAATGGAGAACAAGAGTGGTATGAAAATTGTGAATGGGAAAGGGGTTTAACGAACTAGAAATAAACCCTGAAACCTGTTTCTGAACTGTATGTCATTTCGGGTAAACGAACCCTTGTTTCACCTCTTTAAACGACGGCCCTAAGTGACGGAGATGAACTCGTCCACATGTGGAATCGTATATGTTGTTTCCATAAGCTTTTAGAAGCATAGAATCGACCCTCTTATTGAGTTCCTAGAAATAGATGGGGATAGTGATGGGGATAGTGTAGGTGCTTCTTTTCTGAGGAAAGGCTAATAATAGAATCTGGTTTCTTGGTTGGGTCCTTGTGATGTTGCTAGGATGATTCAAGGTGTTATGGGTGACGAAGTGTTGGGTGGTTATAGGTTTGACAAGTCTGCCGATGGATTGGGTTCCGAAGAGTGGATTCGGAAACTAGATGTTCGGATGGTTCGGATGGTTTGGATGGTTCGGAAGGCGGAACGGATCATAAATCATGATCGTGACACAGTGCTGAACCTCCAAGGCTGACATTCTGCCCTGATTTGGCAGAGGACATGACTGACCCGCGTGTCTCCTGCCAACCAGCCGGGCCTTACCCTTAGAACTTTTGGGGCGCCAATTTTGAAGGGTATTCATGGTTGCTTTACACTGATTGTATCTTGTCCTTGATGTACAGAAACTGGATATTGAAACTTTTTCCCTATGGTTTTTTTTAATGCCCACTCTCATCTGCTATGATAGCAATTTACTTTTCTATTAGTGCCCCGCATCAAGAAGAGAATAATTAAGTACATATGAGTTTCGAATCATGTCCTGGCCCGTTCTAATGAAGAGCATGATCCATCCAGCTAAAAAATAATTTATGGAACACTCTTGGAGATCACGCTATATGTGTCAAGAAAATGAGAGCAAAAAAAGTGTGACAGTCACGACCAAACGGGACAATGGACAGGTTTGATGCTCTTGTTAAAAGCAGCAAAAATCAGAGTATACCTGTAAGTTGGAGCGAATGGGCGTAACATATAAGCGGTCATAGCAGCGTCAGCTATATATGTTATTTTATTATTCCTTTTCTCTTCCACCGCGCGGCTTTATATTACGTAATCTACTGATGCATCAGTAGCGCCGCATGGAATAAAACCAATAAAAATCAATAAAAATAACTACTAATGTCAATCCAAGGCTTTGGGCCTTAGGAAACTATTTGTTTACTTTTCTAGAACCATTCGGCCAACGATCCCCGGCCCATGCAGGGACAAACGTGTGCATATACGCGCTTCGGACACGAACGGGCTTCAATAGCCACCGATCGAGCCCCGCGTGGCTCTGAAACACATTATTCCACCATTACAACAATACAATTACTATTCCTGATCACCCCTATCGTCACCGATCCACGAACGAAGCCGATCGCTTCTATTTAAACAAGCGCCCAGAACTTCGAAATGGAGTTTCAGGATTTTCTGTTATTGTTTTTCTTGTTCTTTTGACTCAGTATAGTAATGAAACACATGATCCACAACTCCTACCACCTCACGATCAGTTTCAGATATTTTAAACATGTTTTAGTACATTTTTTGTACATTCTTTCCCTCATGTAGACTGCAACCCCAGAATCGCTCCATCACCCCAGTATTATTCTTGGAAACACAAAGGACAATCATTAGCTAGCTCTCACTATAAGTACGCTTGTAAATTTCTCCAAAATCTAAGGCAGTATAACCTCCACAGTCTCAGAACATTCTCCAAATCTTTGCTTGATATCTTTACAACCCTTGTCTTGTTAACGAATCGTCACCAGCCGTTCGTCATCATTTCAAGAGCTCTATTCGATCCAGTGTTTAACTCAAAACCGTTAAGTTTGCACTATCTACCTATACACTAGTCCGTGTCTCTGCACGCGAACTTTAAGCGCTGACACTTTGCTTCCGCATCAGCGCATCCCCCGCGCTAGAATTTACATCTCGCTTAGATTATACTTAGGCGCTTAAAAGCCGCCTCAAGCAAACTTGAAGAAAAGATCACAAACATCTCAAATAAATCAAATCAAAATAAAATAAAAATCTCTATTTCTTTTTTCCATTAATATATGTATATGATGTAAGAAACAATATAACATAGAGATTGACTAGTGTTGAAAGAACACACAATGGACTTATACTTCTTGAGTTTTTCTATCTTTCATTCTATTTTTCTTTTATCTTTTATCACACAGACACTACCATAATTCCAATCATATCTCTTTCTATTCTTCATCTTTTCCTATTTACAACTGCCAAACACGAACATCACAATCCACACACGAACGATCCGTACACGAGACGCGCCCAGATCCACACACGAGTAACCCGAAACATGAGCACCGAGACGCATCGAGAACACGAGCCGCGAAACATACCAAGAATACGAGACATGAGTACCGAGACGCATCGAGAACACGAGCCGCGAGACATACCGAGACACGAGACACCGAGATCACACGAGTCGAGAGGCATCGAGACACCAGAGACCCAAGCCACACACAAGACGAACCGCGAGACACCGAGAGCAGAGTAAGAACACAAACGAGACAAAGAACGAGACACGTACCCTAAACAATCATCACGACATTCCGAGATCCCACTATCGGCTCATCGCGACTTCATGGTTCTAGAATGGTTCATAACACCGGCTCCACTCGTTGGGAACGCGGATAGCGGAAAGGGGCACGTAGGGCCGCGCGACTTCAGAACGAGACAACGATACGGACATTATTTTCACATGTACAAACTAAGATTTACTCCTATTAATTCTATGTATATAAAGACAGTCATAGTAGCTAGTAATCCAAGCTGTATCTTCGAGTGTAAAAGACCAGCAGCGAGTTTTAAGCCTTTATCCAAGTTCTCTCCTCACTATTCTTCTATCTTATCACAGGACTTTCTAAGTCCAACAAGTCTATTCCATTACTCTCTTCGACGCTCGACCACGAACGAACGTTTTTCAACGCTCAATTATTCGACGCGACATCGAACGACGCGCCGACGCGCCACCGCCGCGCGTTCCAAACACGTCACGTGACCGACACGTGAATCACGAACGCGTCAACACCGCGACGCGACTACGCGTCACAAACGCGATAATAAATAATATTTTATCATCCTATTACTATTTAATCCCCATCTCTTAATAACTAGATCTTTAAGATGTGCTCGTTCGTCGTTGTTGAGTACAGACAGGGAGTTGGGACTGTTGGGATAATTCGAGCGGGATTTTTGGTTGCACAACATTAGTTGCAGTTGCTTAGTAATGGGTCATGTTTACAACGAGCCACTATCACCGCTCGGCTCAACAGCGTTTTCGTCGCATGGTCCCTGTTCAGCACCACTCAGAAAATCCAACATGTGGAAAAGGGTAGGAGTACCTGTATAGCGTTGGGTTATCGTAAAGCACTCGATGTGTTCTGAAAGTATAGCTGAGTTGGCGCTACTCTGGATCTGC
>QMFG01003678.1:0-15724 GCA_003314545.1 Ramaria sp. MG151
CACTGACATTTTGACATTTTGATTGGGTTGGGGTAACACCTTTCATGCTAGAGCCTCACCTGACCATCAATCTGTCTGCTTTTGAGTCTGCTTTCTTTGGCTCCCTCATCGACTCCACCTCCTTCGCAACTCTATCTTGGACATGCTCCAGCCACATTTGATATCGTGTTTTCTTTATTTTCGCTGCCACGTCGACTCCATTGGCACCCGGCCATGCCAGTGCTACAGGTAGTTGTCGTTCCATTTACCATGTCTGGCTATTATCACCGCACCAACCCCATCGCGGCTTCATCTGACTATCAGGAAAGTGCGGGTGCAGAGGCACTGTGGCAGCAGCTACATCTCAGCTATGGTAGTATTGCCTTGGGTTATCACTCTAGCTGGTTTGCCTATCTGTGTCTTTTACTGTCACGTCATCTCTTTGCTTGCGCTGATGCTACACCCTATTCCCGATCTTTCTGCCATCGCAGCAGCTTCATCTCATCGAGCCATCTCTGGTTATCAATGCAGCTTCTCTGTCTCAGTGCCATATTTCCTGTCTTGTAAATTCTTGGCCATGCTGCTGCTACACCTTGTCCATGACGTCTCTTTGGTTATTAATCTGTCTTCTGTCTGTCTGCATCCTTTTCTGTCTTATCACTCTATTTGCTCTGTCTGTGTCTGTTCCTGCCTGTCTGGTTATTACTCTTGTCTGCTCTGTCTGCATCCTTTTCTGTCTGTCTGGTTAATACTTTTTTCTGATCTGTCTGCGTCCATTCCTGCCTGTCTGGTTATTACTCTTGTCTGCTCTGTCTGTCTGCATCATTTTCTGGCTGTCTGGTTAATACTCTTTTCTGCTCTGTCTACATCTGTTTCTGTTTGTCTGGTTATTACACTCTCTTCTCTGTCTGTCTGCATCCTTTTCTGTCTGTCTGGTTATTCCCCTTGTCTGCTCTTTATGTCTGCCTGGTTATTACTCTGTCTTCTCCGTCTGTCTGTGGCCTTTTCTGTCTCTGGTGTTCGCTCAATCTACCTGCATCCGTTGTTTTCACGTTGAGTCTTTGGCTATGCTGGTGTTACACCCTATTGTCTGTATCTCTCTGCCCTCGCAACAGCTTCAAATCGGCGATGCTAGAGGTACTTCTGGTTATCGCTCTGCCTGCTCTTTTTGCCTGCGCCCTTTTCTGTAGCGTTGATTGCTTGTCTACACTGGATCTATAGCCTATTCTCTATATCTTCCATCTGTATCCCTCTGCCGTTGGAGCAGCTTCATCTCAGCTAGTTTCTCATTACTTCGCATTGTCTTCTGCCATCTCTGCAAGTGAAACCTCTGATGCACCATGGGACTTCCTAATTACTTCCCTCGGCTTTCCGGTGTCTTGATGCTCTTCTACTCTGCTCCATCTTCACGAAGCTCTGGGGCCTGACTTCTTTTCTTTACATTCTACTTCTAGTCCACACTCACTTTTCTGCTGAAGAAGCAACTTGGCTTGCTCCTCGTGTATTTGCTGCCCTTTCTCTTTGTCGATATCGCGCTGGTTCTCAGCGTTTGAGACAATGGACCATGTTAGAGGCTGCGCCCATCTGAGCGATAGGAGGGACGACTTTGCTTCCTACGAGTCTGTTTATGAAAGAAAGTAAGTCTCTCAACTTTGCGTCGGATGGGATGCATGCCGGTCACTGAAACCCTCACAGGTTGTTTTCTTCCAGCTGGCTACCTCGGCCTTCTTGTCAGTCTCCAAAAGTATGTCTCCCAACTTTGCGTCGGCCAGGGTGGTATGCCAGCCTCTGAGACCCTCACAGGTTGGTTTCTTCAAGCTGGCCACCTCGGCATTCTTATCAGTTTCCAAAAGTAGGTCTCACAACTTTGCATCGCCCAGTGTGTACGCCGGTTACTGAAACCCTCACAGGTGGTTTTCTTCCAGTTGCCTACCTCGGGATTCTGATCATTCGCTAAAAGTAGCGAATACCAGCCCAGACGTCGTCTGCGGATCCGCCGTGACGACCATACTCCTAAGCCCTTCCTCGGCCCTCTCCTTCCTCACTTCGTCATTACCATTAACACCATTTTGCAGTCCACCGCCACCGCCATTGCCTCCGGCGGGTCTTTGAAATGGGCGACTTTAAACACACCCTTCTCGCTTGCTGGACCCTCTACATCCTTAGGTGAGTAGGAACTACGATATCTCTTTCTCTTTACAATGAATTAATCAAGCCTATTGTTTATGTAGTAAATTATGCTTTATCCCGCTCACCCAGATCGGTAATATCAAGTATTTTCATTGCAAGGACTAGGGATGCGAATGGCGTCTGGACTCATCATTCGCCGTCCAGGCCCAGTACTAACAGAAAACCTCGTGTTTGTCATGGCAGGTGCAGTGGTTTCTCTACTCACAAGAGATTTACCCACTCATATCCCTCCGGTATGCATTACCCTAGGCTCCTTTGTTGAGGCACCATCTACCCCCATCATGAGCACCAAGCTACTAGACGGTTCCGTTGTATTATCGTGGGGTGTATGTGCAACCGCGTTCATGAATCTGACGCTGCTTCTCCTGCAGTCGCACCTCATGAGCCAGCAGTCATGATCCCACGCCACCAGATACATGTTCTGCTCAGGGGGCTGCAATATAACCTTGTCCTATTCGGGTATGGAGCTTGTGTGCTTGGGGTTACATTCACGTTACAAATATCCTTGCAAGATGTATATTAATATGGGTGGATTGCTAGTCCCTGGTAAGTCATAACATCACAGTTTGGGCGGATATGAAAAACCACCGTAGCCTTTTGACTTGCAGGTATTTGCTACCTTATTTGACCACTCGAATGGTTTCTCATTCTACACCTTACATCTGTCTCTCTCCTCAGAGCCAGATGAAGGTAATGGAAACTGCTATGGATGTTTTTCCAAAACGATCTTCAAATGAAGGGGTCTATGTAGACCAAGGTGCCGTCCATAAGCTGCCTGGCTCTGACAGCTGCAGAACAAAAAACGGATCTACACTGGCACCCACACCTTGGTGCGCAGGTTCTCTTATTTTCCGAAGCTTTCTCGGTATTGAATCGGACAGGCTTTCTAGCTTCCCCTTTCAAGATGCCTAGCAGCCCTGAGGTCACGACGGAAAATTCCCAATACTTCCCCAGCAACTTCCTGGATGTGGGTTTTCTTTTTTTTTATACTCACATATGAACATTGTGGTTCGTCTTCATTTATGTTCAACATAAGCCTGTCAACTAACTCCAACCCAGATCTGACAAATTGGGTAAAGCTGATTGGGTATTACACAGACCTAAGCTGGACACGACATGTTGTATATTACTTACAACTCCCTTGAGCTCTTGTATCTGTAACCGTCATTCCATCCAGTGTTTTCCCAGCGCTACTCACAGCACTGCCTGCCTTGAATTCTTATATTCCTCCAGACCGCCACAGAGTCAAAATTTCAACCCTTTCCGCCACGGTACACTATACAGAATGGACATTGCATTATTTGTGATTGTCTGTCTCTAATTATGGCATTTGAGATCATTACAATTTATTCACAATTATTTCCATCCGGGGAGAACGGGTTGTAGGCAGGCATCGAAAGTATCGTGGAGAAAACCCAAATAATTACTGTAATTGTGGGTGTATGGCTCCAACATAGATTTCACTCTATCGCGAGGGGTACATTTCACCGCAATTATAGGAAATCGCGCTTAAAGCACCGTGACTACAGTTTGTGGCGTTTCGATGACTGTGCATATGCACTCAAAGCCATGGTGTGTATTTAGTATATGTGACGTTAATGAAGGATAGCAGTTTCTCCAGAAATCCCCTGCCGCATCGCCTTTATCGATTAAGTGAGGAGCAATGTTCATTTGAGGACGGCGTGCGCCGACGGTTGCCGACTCTTAGCAAAAATTGAATACCATTCCAGATTCACCGATGACAACGCATGGATACTTTTCAATGCGAGTTCTCTCCTAGTGGACCTTGAAGTCATCGAGTGTCAGAAGCACAGAATGACTTCCATTCCATTCTCATCCTGCAGCAATCAAATGACAATTGAAAATGGCCCACCACCAGCCCAGAGAAATTATTTTATCATGCTGGTGAATATGCGCCCTCGAATATTCCCTAAAATGCCAAGGGAAACACCGGGTCAAAGTGGTGTCTAGACTACTGATAGCCTTTGGAGAATCCCACTCGGTGGTTTCGGTGACGTGTCTTCCCTTTCCATCTCTATACATTCACTTATTCTTTTACAGTTTTCTGTTCGGCTCACATAAGCCCCCTTATTCTCAATCAATCAGTGATCTTCTCTTGGCTGCTACTAAATGGCGCACGATTTTCTTCCAGTAACTGCCTACCAACGCCCGCTAACGCGTCGCCTTAAGGCCAAAGTACCTTCGTAGTAGCCTTCGTCGGGTTGTATTGGGACTCGGTTAAACTGAATAGAACCGTGAACCCCCGCTGTTTGGCTCAGTGACACCGTTGTTCTCCACCATTCTCGCTGCACTCCTCATTCAACTTTTCCAGACTCCACTGCCATCGCCTCTTTACCTCTGTTGGCTTTTTTCCCCGTTTCACTTCCACCGCGGGTCTCTTTCCAGGTGCCCCACTTCCACCGCTGCTCACACTCCATCCCCTGAATCATGTAGCTATGCCCCAGTCTTCTTTCTTCTGAGTGCATGAAAGGTGAGGAGGGAGCAACTTCCATCGGCGGCCATTGCACCGAAGAGCCCTATGAGGCCATCGCTTTAAAGACCAACAAGACAACCATCTCCGCACGCCCCACACCCAATGCTCCAGCTTCCTTTGTTCTATCAGCAGCTAAGATATTCAATCCGACGTTCTCCCCTCCTAGTCCCGCGTCATTTCGCGCCATTTACACCGTGACGCTACAAGGCAGAATAGGTCGTTGTGCTGGCTACAGAGAAGAACAGACACGGGATCATTGGCGATGCATTTATCGTGAACAATTTCGATAAGCTTTGCGTTGGATTAGTTCTAAATGTCTTTTCCTACAGATATTTAGAAAATGATCCAACGAACAGTGAGAAGCGAACGCCCAAGCAGTTTCAATACAAACATATATTCCGGTCCTTTCGGAAATCGAAGTCAATCCTAAATATCCTGGAATGAAAGAAAATGCTACCTGATGAATAGAGATGAAACACTAGATTGATCTAACACAAGCGGATACGGAAAATTCAACTTTCCGGATCGGAGAACGAAAAGGGTGGCGTACGCGGTTGACGTAAGCCACTCATGCAATTTTCCTTCAAGACTCCCACCCACCCCCATCGAATCCTCCACATCGCAACTGCCGCAGACCTCACAGCCTCGTTCTTGCTATACACGCTGGCTACAACGCTCTCAACCCACGCCCTCTAACCCTGCGCCTACTCTTTCCCCTGCCCCATCACCCCTCCCAACAACTCGCACTCACTTTCGTCGCTCAACTCCGTCCCGAGCCCCGAATCCTCCTGCTGTCCGGAGCGACCTCACAACCTTTTTTCTCTATGAACAGCGTCCGTCGACGTTTGCCGCAGATTCCTCTAGGTCTCCATCTCTTGTGTCTCTGAGCCTTCATCCCAGGAATGGACGTGGGGTCTGGGGGAGTTTGCGGCTGGTGGAGCAAAGTGGTCGCACTGGACAGCGGTAACGAGGATGAGTCCATCTGCGCTTGACTGTGATCCTAAACTATAGCTCTTCTTTATATGTCTGTCTCTTCTAGCTGGGTTGAAAAGCTCCGAGCTCGAGTTCTCGATGAAGCAATTCAATACAAACATATATCCCGGTCCTTTCGGAAAGCAAAGTCAATCCTAAATATGAAATGCTACCTGATGAATAAAGATGAGGCACGAGATTGATCTAACACAATCGGATACGTCAAATTCAACT
Organism: Ramaria sp. MG151; assembly: GCA_003314545.1. Lineage (NCBI taxonomy): Eukaryota > Fungi > Basidiomycota > Agaricomycetes > Gomphales > Gomphaceae > Ramaria > Ramaria sp. MG151. Next base: position 5,870 of record QMFG01003678.1, read on the forward strand.
TTCCGGATCGGAGAACGAAAAGGGTGGCGTACGCGGGTGACGTAAGCCACCCATGCAATTTTTCCTTAAAACAACCACTGCCACCAACCCCCATCGAATCCTCCACATCGCAACTGCCGCAGACCTCACAGCCTCGCTCTTACTAGATACACGCTGGCTACAACGCTCGCAACCCACACCCTCAAACCCTGCGCCTACTCTTTCCCCTACCGCATCACCCCTCCCAACAACTCGCACTCACTTTCGTCGCTCAACTCCGTCCCGAGCCCCGAATCCTCCTGCTGTCTGGAGCGACCTCGCAACCCCTTTGCTCTATGAACAGCGTCCGTTGACGTTTGCCACGGATTCCTCTAGGTCTCCATCTCTTGTGTCTCTGAACCTTTATCCCAGGAATGGATGTGGGGTTTGGGGGAGTTTTGTTGGAAATGTGCAAGTGGCATTGTTGGCCGCACAACATTAGTTACAGTTGCTTAGTAATAATCATCTGTTTTCAAAGAGCCATTTCACTCGCTCAAGCTAAACAGCCTTCTGGCGCACAGTCTCTGTTCAGCACCACCCAGTCCAACATAAACAGATCACGGGTTGCTCCCATTAACCACCGCCGGTGCTGACAGGTTCTGTCAAAACCAAACCGAAAGTTGTACCTACCGAAAGTACGCCAGGCCTACCGAAAGCCTGCTGGACCCTGAATCGAAAACCGCACCTACCGAAAGTGCGTCAGGCCTATCGAAAGCCTGCTGAACTCAACCTATGGTGCCAAACAATCTCAAAAAACTCAATGAATCGAACTATGCAGACTGGCAGTATACCATGGCTGCGCTCCTCGTTGAGAAAGATCTATGGGATGTCGTTGACGGTACCCTCCCCAAGCCCCAAGGATTGGCAAACAATAAGGCCGTGAAGGCCTACCTTAAAAAGTAACAACTGGCGCGAGCAAAAATCATCCTTAATATAGAGAAATTGCAATTACCGCACACGCGCTACGATGACCCTAAAGAAATTTGGGACAACCTCAAAGCCGTGCACCGCGCTCGTGGTTTTGCAACTTGACTTGCTCTTCGCTGCCAATTCTTGTACATGCGCAAAGCGGATGGACAGCCGATGAGCATGTGGATCTCTGAAGTCAAGAATGCAGCCTTTCGGCTTGAAGCTGCCGGTGTTGCAGTCATCAACAATGATGTTATCCTGGCACTTACAGAGGGGCTTCCGGACGCTTACGACAACTTTATTGTCGTGCTGGATGGCCTTCCCCTGCCAGAGCTCACACTCGCTAACGTCGTTACCCGGTTATTAAATGAGGAGGTGCGACAACAGCCGCGTGTGCTCATCAAAGCCGAAGTAGAACATTACGGAGAATCAGCACTAGCGGCTGATATCAAGAAGAAACGACGTGTCGTAGGTATCACTTGCTACAATTGCGATGGAAAGGGACATTATCAGTCTGACTGCCCGTCACCAAGGCCTGGAATGGCTGCAATGGCAAATGAAGAGTTGGAGAATGAGAAGGATTACTCTCTGTTTACTTTTTAGTATATACAAGGTGAACGGAACCCTATACTGCTCGAGGAGGTGTGTTGGAAATGTGCAAGCGGCATTGTTGGCCGCACAACATTAGTTACAGTTGCTTAGTAATAATCATCTGTTTTCAAAGAGCCATTTCACTCGCTCAAGCTAAATAGCCTTCTGACGCACGGTCTCTGTTCAGCACCACCCAGAATTCCAACAAGTTTGCGGCTGGTGGAGCAAAGTGGTCGCGCTGGACAGCAGTAACGAGGGTGAGTCCATCTGCGCTTGACTGTGCTCCTAAGCTATAGCTCTGCTTTATATGTCTGTCTCTTCTAGCTGGGTTGAAAAGCTCCGAGCTTGAGTTCTCGATGCAAGTAAGCCCCTTTCCTCGTTTCTAAGCAGACTGTCTGCTGAGAGCATAAACGTCCAGGGGTTAGAATTCTAGGGTAATTGTGGTACGTCACTTCCCTCACTTTGAAGCTGACCCATTGCTAAATATATATAATGTCTAGACAGTGGCGGGTATACGGGTGACCAAACACTTGTAAGCTTTTGTTATTTCAAACATACATCATCCGTCGACGTTGGGTCTGTCAATGTCGAGATGCATGCGATATTTGGGATTTGCTGATTATTTGGGAACTTGGGGGTCATGGACGGCTGAGTTTTCTGAGACCGTACGAGTTCTAGGATGATGCCAGACTAGGGCACCTTCTACAACATGTTCCACACCCTCTGGGTGATGCTCATGTTAGGTCATGAAATGCATGGTGATATCCCTAGCCGCTACTGAGAACTCAATCACACTCCTTATGTGCACATTTCTGGAACGGTTGAAGGCCAGTCTCCTTCCTTTACACCCTCCCGAGTGACGCTGACAAACCTTCTGCCATGTCATGTTGCAGCCTCAACTTTGCCTGGTCTCAGCGTTGAAGTCTGTGGGTCATATTCGTCCATTTCCAGCCAGAATCATCGCTGACAGTCTAGACAGGGAGAGTGGATTGGGTGCAAGGGCGATGGATAGTGTGAGTTTTCTCTGTTCAACAAGTATCCTCCATCAACATCGGCGGGGACTTCGAGCTAGTCAAGTGAGTATCATCAATCCTTATTGTACAGTGCTGAACCTCCAAGGCTGACGTTCCGCCCCGGTTTGGCAGAGGACATGACTGACCCACATGTCTCCTACCAACCAGCCGGGCGTTACCCTTAGAACTTTTGGGGCACCAAATTTGAAGGGTATTCAGGTTGCTTTACACCGATTGTATTTTTGTCTTTGATGTACAGAAACTGGATATTGAAGCTTTTGCCCTACGGGGTTTTTTAATTCCCACTCTCGTCTGCTATGATAGCGAACTGCGTTTCTATTAGTGCTCTCATCAAGAAGAGAATAATCAAGTACATATGAGTTTCGAATCGTGCCCTGGGCGTTGTTCAAATGTGATCCATCAGCTAAATAAAATCATTTATGGAACACTCTTGGAGGTCTCGCTATATATTTGTCAAGAAAATGAGAGCGAAAAAATTGTGACAGTCACGACCGAGCGCGACGATGGACATGTTTGGCAAGCCCTAGTGTAGACAAGGAGTTAACGCTACAGAAAAGGACGCAGACAGACAGAGCAGGTAAAGTGATAACCATAAGTAGCCCCGACACCGCCGAGATGAAGCTGCTACGACGGCAGAGAGATATGGAGAAAAGAGTGTGGCACCAGACAGAAACGGACACAGATGGATAGAGCTGACAGTGACAACCAGAGACAGAAAAGGACAGACAGATCGGGTAGAAAGAGTAATAACAAGAGATAGAAAAGGACACAGACAGACAGAGCAGACAGACAGAAACGGATGCAGACACATACAGAGCAGACAGTGATAACCAGGCAGATAGAAAAGGACACAGACGGATAGACCAGACAGAGTAATGACCAGAGAGACAGCAGACAGTGATAACCAGAGCAGACAGTGATAACCAAAGGCATCTCTAGAACAGCCGAGATGAAGTTGCTGCGACGGCAGGAGATAGGGAAAATAGGAGGTAGTAGCAGCATAACCAAGAGTTGACGCAACACTAAAGGATGCAGAAAGACAGCCGACAGAGTGATAACTAGAGCTAACCCTAGCACAACCAAGGTGAAGCTGCTGCGACGGGAAAGAGATACCAAGAATAGGGTGTGGCATCAGCGTAAGCAAAGAGATGACGTGACAGTAAAGGACAGACAGACAAAGCAGCTAGAGTGATAACCCGAGGTAGCGCTACCATAGCTGAGACGAAACTGCTGACACAGCGATCCTCTGCACCCGCACGTTCCTGATAGTCGGATGAAGCTGCGATGGGGTTGGTGCGATAACAATGGCCAGATGTAGTAAATGTAATGACAGCCAACTGTAGCTCTGGCATGGCCGAGCGGCGATGGAGTCGACGTGGTAAAGCGAAGACAGTACCAAATGTAGCTGGAGCATGGCCAAGATAGAGTTGCGAAGGTGGAGTCGATGAGGGAACCAAAGAAAGTAGACGCGAAAAAGCAGACGGATCAATGGTCAGATGTGGCTCTAGCATAAAAGGTGTACCCCCAACCCAATCAAAATGTCAGTATAGGGTGAAAAACTATAGTTCGAACTTAAGGGGGGAGAGTAATTTATGTGTGCTTGATGTCCTGTTGTCTTGATATCTCCAGATAGGCACCGTTTTCCGCTTTGGATAAGAAGTGGCAGAATAGAAGAAGCGAGGAACAAGAGGAATACGAGTGGCAAGTGGTTTTGGGTGAGAATGCAAGAAGAGATCAGTGTGTGGAATATGCTGTAGAAGGTGCCCAAGTCTGGCATCATCCTACAACTCGTACGGTCTCAGAAGACTGAGCCATCCATGACCCCCAAGTTCCCAAAGAATCCCCAATCCCAAATATCGCATGCATCTCGACGTCGACAGACCCAACGTCGATGGAAGATGGATGTTTGAAATAACAAAAGCTTACAAGTGTTTGTTCACCCGTACACCCGCCACTGTCTAGACATTATATATATTTGGCTATGGGTCGGCTTCAAAGCGAGGCAAGTGACGTACCACAATTACCCTAGAATTCTAACCCCTGGACGTTTATGCTCTCAGCAGAAATTTCTGCTTAGAAACGAAGAAAAGGACTTACTTGGGGCGTTCGCTTCTCGTTGGATCATTTTCTATATATCTGTAGGAAAAGACATTTAGAACTAATCCAACGCAAAGCTTATCGAAATTGTTCACGATAAATGCATCATCAATGATCCCGTGTCTGTTCTTCTCTGTAGTCAGCACAAAGACCTATTCTGCGTTGTAGGGTCACGGTGTAAATGGCGCGAAATGACGCAGGACTAGGAGAGGAGAACGTCGGGTCGAATATCTGAGCTGCTGATAGAACAAAGCAAGCTGGAGCATTGGGTGTGGGCGTGCGTAAATGGTTATCTTGTTGGTCTTTAAAGCGGTGGCCTCATAGGGCTCTTCGGTGCAACGGCCGCCGATTGAAGTTGCTCCCTCCTCACCTCTCATGCACTCAGAAGAAAGAATACTGGGACGTAGATACATGATTCCGGGGGTGGATTGTGAGCAGCGGTGGAAGTGGGGCACCCGGAAAGAGACGCGCGGTGGAAGTGAAACGAGGAAAAAAGCCAACAGAGGTAAAGAAGCAATGGTAGTGGAGTCTGGAGAAGTTAAATGAGGAGTGCAGCGAAAATGGTGGAGAACAACGGTGTCACTGGGCCAAGCAGCGGGGGTTCACGGTTCTATTCAGTTTAACCGAGTCCCAATACAACCCGACGAAGGCTACTACGAAGGTACTTTGGCCTTAAGGCGATGCGTTAGCGGGCGTTGGTAGGCAGTTACTGGAAGAAAATCGTGCGCCATTTAGTAGCAGCCAAGATAAGATCACTGATTGATTCTGAATAAGGGGGCTTATGTGAGCCGAACAGAAAATCGTAAAAGAATAAGTGAATATATTGAGATGGAAAGTGAAGACACGTCACCGAAACCACCGAGTGTGCTTCCCCAAAGGCTATCAGTAGTCTAGACACCACTTTGACCTGGTATTTCCCTCGGCATTTTAGGGAATATTCGAGGACGCATATTCGCCGGCATGAGAAAATAATTCTTCTGGGCTGGTGGTGGGCCATTGTCGATTCTCATTCCATTACTACAGGATCAGAATGAAAAATGGAGGGTATTATCTGTGATTCAGACACTGGATGACTTCAAGGTCCGGGAGGAGAAATGTCCTGAGGGTGGGTATCATGATGGGCACACCAGAACGTGGAACGAGGTCCAAGAGGAGAGAACTCGCACTGAAAAGTATCCACACGTTGTCATCGGTGAGTCTGTAATGGTATTCGATTTGTACGAAGAGTCGGCAAGCCTGGGCGCACGCCTTCGCCAAACGAACATTCCTCCTCACTTAATCAATGAAACCGACGCGGCCGTGGATGTCTGGAGAAACTGTTATCCATCATTAACGTCACATACACTAAAGACACACCATACCTTTGAGTGCATATGCACAGTCATCGAAAAGAAAGATGAAATCACAAACTGTAGTCACGGTGCTTTGCGCGCGATTCCCTATACTTGCGGTGAAATTTACCTCTCGCGATAGAGTGGGATCGATGTTGGAGAAATACGCCCACAATTAAAATAATTATTTGGAATCGCTCGCTCCACAATACTTTCGGTGACTGCCTACGACCCGTTCTCCCCGGATGGAAAGAATTGTGAATAAATTGTAATGATCTTAAATGTCAAAATTAGTGACAGATAATCACAAATGATGCAATGTCCATTCTGTATACCGGGGCGAACAGGGTTGAAATTTTGACTCTATGGCGGTCTGGAGAAATATAAGAATTCAAGGCAGGCAGCGCTGCGAGTAGCGCTGATAAAACACTGGATGCAATGACGGTCACAGAGATAAGAGCTCAAGGAAGCTATAAGTAATGTACAACATGTCGTGTCCAGTTTAGGTATGTGTAATACTCAATCAGCTTTACCCTATTTGTCAGATCTTGGTTGGAGTTAGTTGACAGGCTTATGTTGAACATAAATGAAGACGAACTATAATGATCATATGTGAGCTTGAATCTAGGTCGACTGAACTCGCAGAGCCGCATAGCTTCTAGAAATTCCAGAGAGATAAAAGTTGAAAAAAGAGGCCCACATCCTGGAAGTTGCTGGGGAAGGATAGGGAAGTTCCCGCAATGACCTCAGGGCTGCTAGGCATCTTTAAAGGGGAAGCTAGAAAGACTGTCCGATTTAATAGCGAGAAAACTTCAGAAAATAAGAGAACCTGCGAGGCGTGGGTGCTAGTGTAGATTCCTTTTCTAGGAAAGGGAGGGAGCGCATGCAGGGATCGTCTGACCCACAGTCACGGAGAGAGAACAAGAGCTTACAGGACGTCCAAGCATCCCAGTAGTCGTAATCAATGCTTAGAAGGGAAGAAAATCGAGACGAACTTGGATCACATCTGCGTGAGACTGGTGCATTTCGAACCAGGTCTTACAAGTATCAACTGAGACCCGATGGCTTGGTAGCTTTCTCAAATAAATATAAAAATCCATTCAAAATAGAACAATCCCAAAAGCAACAGGGAATAAGGCGAAATTCTGGTTATGTGAAGACTGTTACTGTAAGCATTGTGAAAATGTTCGCAAGGCATGGAAAAAGAGCAAGTGAAAGAATGTTATGCAGCAAGGCAGTGGACCTATTAGAAAAATCGAACCCGCAATAGCCCCATAGTGCCAGCGGGCGTCGGTGGGTGACAAGTGGTCTACGAAAGGCTGGACCGCGCAATAGGGAGACGAGAAAAACTCGCCTTTTTGTACCACCCCACCTTCCTTTCCATCCCATGTCTGCTTGTAATTCTATGCCCATGGCCTGCGCATGTAGAGAAATTACAAAAAGAACTACTTGGGATTATAATAATATCATTTCTTTATTTTATAGCTACTTTCAGAATATAGTCTAAGACTGAACTCCTTAGCTCCTCAAGGAATAACATCATGGTGTTGAAGACGTGGGGGGCGGGCAAGGCAGAAGGAGCGGTTCCGGGAGGGAAAGCCGAGGTGCAGACACCCGTGAGAGTGGAGTAGCATTACCGCTGGAGGCAATGGGCGGTGGACTGCGAAACGATGGTAATCGTAATGCCGGAGTTCGAGGGAGGAGAGGACGGAGAAGGGGGATAGCGTACGGTCTGCACGGCGGATCCGCAGACGACGTCTGGGTGGGCGCTGGCATTCGAGTTGTCATTAACTAGAGGCAAGTTTGCGTTGTTCGAAGCACCGACGAGAGAGGAAGATTTTAAGCTAGAGGAAGAGGAAGAGTCGGTGCAGTTGTTCAAATCCCGAGGAGGCTGACCCAGCGAGACCGCCTAAGACATACGTGTACGTAGCGGGTAATGGACTGTCATATAGGCGACGGATGGACAGTCATTGTGGGGGATGGAAAGACGTGAATATATCGGTTGTGACGACTGAACCTGTGCGTCTCATAGTTTCAATGCGATACGCGGGTAACCGCTGAAGCGCTCACCTCCGGTCCATCACTTGTGAATATATGCATACTTCTGTCCATATTGTGAAGGATATGATATTATCTGGTGCCTACTGTACAGAATTCCTACAGTCATTTTGCATTTTCCTCATTCTGAACGCAATAGTGGCACCTCAACATTCATATGCCAGTCTTTTGACGGGGCCACAGAATAGATACAATTCACTCTAGCATAGCGCGGCACTGTCCATATCCATGCAGCACATCGCGCCTCAAAGTTGGTCCTCAACCTCGGTGACAATGGGAGAAGCAACACCAATGGGAAGCTGCAGGCACGATATCATGGGATCGCTGTTTGAATGTAAGCATAGCGTGTCACACTTGAAAGACGAGAAATAATTACAATTTGTATGAATAAAGACGAAGACCGTCCTTCACCTCAGTGAAAGTGCCTTCCGTTTCGTCAATGGACTGCCCTTCCGGGTTATGCCACGTATCGTCGTCCAACCACTGCGGTTTAGGGTCGAAAGATAGGCGATGTTCGGCCGTAAGCTCGGGAGCCCCAGAGTTACGAATATATGCAGCCTCTACGTGTGAAAATAGATACACGGTTGGTTCCATCACCTCCACATCCGTATCTGAGTCCCACTGAAAGGTGCACACATCTCGTAGATCAGAAGGACCGTCCACAGCTGTCAGCTCGGTGATCCATCTGTGTTGAACCGTAGTTACTGTTTTTGTAGTAGCTGTCAAAGAGTAATCCAAGAGTAAAAGTAAGGCGACGCTGACCAAGTTTCAACTCGTGTGGGGCAATCGAGAGCCCATGCTGGGCGATGATCGAGGGAGCGAGGTGATGCAACGCATTCCATGCATGCATCTCATCAAGATTGTCATATGATAAATCAAACCACGTGAGCACACTTGCGGGGATAGTGAGAGGGATAAGTCTGGGATAGAGGATGTAATTAACCAGGCCATAAACGAGAGATTAAACTTGCCGTCGTCTTTGGCACGCTTGTCCACCATCGCTCACTATGTCTTCTGCAGGAATGGGATAGAGGCGCTCGTAGCCGCTCTGAAACCCCGGACGCACGCTCCACGAGAGTGTTCCAGATTGAGCTTGCAACGAGTGGTGAATGTTGTCAACAACCACAAAGTCACCAGCTTCTGTTACGTAACCAATGTCTCCCAATGCCATCGGGCCGGTGGGACGGACATCGTACGTACTCGGAGCTAGCCAGCCTCGCTCGAAGAATGCAGCCCCAAGCATCGGAAGGCTGAGATCGTCATAGCGACATTGGAGAATATCCAAGAGGTCGTCAGAGATCGGCAGTCGCGGTAACGACTCAGCGAAACTATATGCTATCGATGTGGCTGGGTCCCGGCCGCTGAATACGTTGCTGTCGTGAACAGTCAGCACCGACGTAGTGATCATGATAACGTATACTAACTCTGGAATGGATGCCCACATACCAAGGTAAACATCGGGCTACCATGTCGCGTTACCATGACTGGCGTCAACTCTACACTCTGCACAACTTACCTCAACTTCCTCTTCACATGATAGCTCCCCCGCATATGTCAGCTTCCACTGACGTCGATAGTCGCCAGGTTGAACACTAACATAAAGACCTTTGGCCTTAAGCAGATTAGCTAGGGGTAGTTAAAACAATGACAATTCACTACCAGAGCCCAAACACTGGAAGGAAAGCAGCCGGTTCTGAACTGCTGGAATTCAGTCAAGGCCTAATAATTGATCTTTAAACATCCAGATGATAACTTAAGAATATGGCATACGCTGAGAGATGTTCGCTGCTCTAACATGCGTTAGTTACATGCAACTT